>BQNB010049719.1:0-38156 GCA_026074375.1 Tanacetum coccineum | reverse complement strand
AGATCACTAATTAACACTTCGTTTCATATTGAATACGAGTGTTCTTCTGTTGCACTTGAATGAGAGGGAAAAGATGAGAAGAAGAGATTAGATTACTTGAAACAAGATCCAAGTATGTTAGTGATCAAGAGTTTTAGTGAGAGATAAAAGGTTTAGAGAGAGAAAGAAAAGACTAAAAAATTTCATGCAAAAAGGAATGTTTTTCTGCTGGGAATGGAACAGTATTTATAGGCAGGGGATCCCAACGGCTCTCTGGGGGAGGTCCCGACGGTTCCTTATATATAAGGGGGCTGCCAGGCCTATAAGGGGGCCGCAGCCTAGACTCCGCTCCCTTTTTTTTGTCTTTTTGTGGGGAAGGTTGTATCTGGTGTAGAAGCTTCTATTTTGGGGAGAAAATTTGAATTTGGAATTTTAAGTTTTAAATAAAACTTTTTATTTTAATTAGAGAATATTTTGTAAATGTATTTTTGAGAAAATACTTTTGTAGAATTAAAACTGAGGATTAAAAGAAAAATATTTTCTTGATCACTAATCATGCTTAATTATTTTGTTTGTCCATACCTTAAGTGATCACTAATCTTAAAAATAAAATTTTACATTTAATAATTTGTAAACGTTTATTTTTATTGTAAACGTTTTTACATTTTGTTATTATCAAAACGTTGAGAGGTCGAAAAATATAAATAACGTTTTTAGGCATTATTTGTATTAACAAAGTGTTTATACTTACCGGAAGGAAATTAGAAGAAAAGAAATAATAAATCAAGAAATTGAAGAAAGTGCGCCGCACAATCTTATGTGTGCGCCGCACTTACCATCGAATTAAATGAAGACAGTTAATACGCTCAAGTGCGCCAGTTTTCCTAGAATGTGCGCTGCACTTTTGTTCAGTATTAATGATATTTCCATCAACTTAGGCTAAGTTCGCCGCACATTTTAGAATGTGCGCCGCACTTTTTCTGTTACCCAGCCTATAATAAAGACAAAAATCAAGCCATTTTCTTCATTCCTCATCAAACCAATCTCACACACACATCAAGTATTCTCTCCTAATTTCCTTGGTGTTGAGCCAAAATCAAGCAAGAATCCACTCTAAGAAGACGGTTTTATAAGTATTAGTACATAAGGGTTTAAATAAAGGTTCAATATTTGTAATCGGGTACTCGTGATCCATTTCGAATCTTGTATGTATCCCAATTATCCCTTTATCCATGTTATTTTGAACTTATTAGCCATGAGAGGCTAAATCTCTCATGACTACTAGGTGATGTTAATATAATAAATAAGAATTTGGTATTATTACAATCTTGTTAATCTTAAGCTTGTGTTGAAATCATATCGTGTCTTATCTGGTTAACTTTGTTCATTAACTTTGATTGTATACACATAACGGTATAGGTGGAAAGACCCGTTGTATGCTATATTGTTTTAAAGATTTGTTTATGGTCTTTATCGTTTGGTTGGAGAAATCCGCTTACGTTATTTGATAAACAAAATAGATTTGTTATAATAGTAACTTGATTATTTGCATGACACATCAGATTAGGTTAACTAATATAAGTCTTAAGTTAAAATAAGTTGATTTGTGAAAATGTTTTTTGACAAAAAAAAACCATTTAAATGTTAAGTCCTAATATTAAAGATCGTGATCATTACCATTGCTTAGGCATTATATGAAACTATCTCAGTAGTCATACTCCTTTATTATTGAAATCATCATCAATCATATCTCATCTGGAAAAGTCATTAAGCTTTGTCTTAAAACTTGCGATTATACGAACATAATTAAATCCCTGTGGATGACTTGGTCTTAACTAAAATATTATATTACATACGTGGGTTATACTTTACCCGTGTGTTTCCATTTAATAATCGGTAATTCTAGTCTTATAAATTTAAAGCTTTTGAAACACATCATGACATTAATTTCATTCTCGCCTATGACCCTAATGCAGAGTCTAGGCGGATGCCCTCAATGCATTGAATGACATCACATTTCCTTTGCTAGAGTAGCTCGAAGCATGTGTTGAAAAGAAAATTTCTTATATCCAAGCTTTGCTAGTGATGGGGGTGGACAAGCTTAAGGAGGATGAGGTCGGGGCTTTGGTTAATCTTGTGTTCGACTCAACTTCTTCCCCCCGTGGTGGTGCAGAACTATTTATCGTCGCACCGAGTGTCCCTTATGTCAGGGATGCTGGTATGACTGTCATAAAGTCAACCCCGGTGGAAGAGGCTGAGACCGTTGAGTTAGATGCCTAAGTACTGACTAGGACCGTGCATGACCCCGCTTCTTCTTCTTCCCTTTCTTCTACATCTGGTGCTTCAGCTTCTGGTGCCTCTATCCCAACAATTCCCAAACAGAGTCCTTTTCAGTAGCTTATTTGTCTGTACCATCTTTGTAACTTGTGCCGCGGAGTTATAATCGGTTTGTAATTTTTGTTAGATTCGCACCTGTATGAGCGGGTCTCATTAATACAAGTGTGTTTTTATACATCTTTATTGTTGTATTTTATGTTTATGTTTAGAAGTTTACATAAGTTATTTCCTTTGCAGATTGAAATTCCGTAGGTAGGATTAATTGTTAGGCTATAGGTCCGTACGGGGCTGGTCTTTGCATGTACCCCGTGTGAGTCAATTGGTTGATCATCCTCACGATACTTGAAATTTTTTAAGTGTATTTTGTATCTGGAGATATGTAAGTTTTGAACTTTAGTTGTTCGTACATTATGCATAGTTAGAGTTATGATGACAATTGTATGTGAAAAGTAAATAAGACAATTGGCTTGGGAAAATTACGAAGTTGATCGGACTACCGCTTTAATATTTATAAATAACTAGATAATTTGTTACAATAGATTGTAAATAAAAACTGCTATAGCCGGTCTCTGTCATTAGCTATAGCTAGTGCCGGCGTAAAATGAGTACCGGGTTGCAATTACTTAACTTATATGTAGCATATTTTGAGGTCGGAAATGTTCCATGTTATTGGGAGTGTCACCCCTTCCTGATCTCAGAGTTTGTAAGCCCTATCTCTTAATGTTTCCATGATATCATATGGTCCTTCCCATTTGGGTCACAGTTTTCAAGTATCTTCCTTCTTACTAGCTTCATTACTCTGGTACACAAGATCTCCATGCTTTAGAATAGTGCTCCTGACCTTAGAATTGTAATTCTTATCCATTTTCCTTTATGCTTCTCTTTGGCAATGGCTGCTAGCTCTCTCTTTTTCTAAAAGATCTAGACTCAGGAGCAGCCCTTCGTCATTTTTGTTTTTTCAACCATATAGCATCCGAGGGATGGCATTCTAATTTCCACCAATATTACTGCTGCTGTGCCATAGGTTAGTGAAAATGGAGTATTCCTATTGCTTGATTTAATGATGGTCCAATGAGCCCATAAAACATGAGGAAGTTCTTCAATCCAATCTTTGTTTTCCTTTCCTAGCCAGGCCTTTATGCCTTCACCCAAACTTTTGTACGCCTATTCCACCAAGCCATTACTTTGAGGGTGTTTGACAAAAACAAAGTGTTGGGTTATGTTTAACTTCTCGCGCCATGTTTTGAATGGGTCGTCACGGAACTACTTCCCATCGTCAGAAATGATGTCTCCTTTCTAGTGATTGTAGCAACTGGCTTTATCTCCACCTACTTTGTGAAGTAGTCTATGGAATAATTAGGAACTTGACCTTGCCTGCTGCTTCAGGGAATGGTCCACAGATGTCTATTCCTCACTTGTGGAATGGCGACGAGGGTTTGATTGGCTTTAGCTTTGCCTTAGGTAGACGTGGCACAGGCATGTGCACCTAGCATTCTTGACATATCCTTATCACCATCCTAGCATATGTATGCATTGTTAGCCAGCATTATCCGAGTTGCATTGCTTTTGTGACGATTGACCAGGGGCCTAAGTGCATGCTACAAGACCCCTCATGTATCTCTCTGATCACATATTCATCTTGTTCCAGACCGACACACCTTAGCCAAGGTCCTAGAAATGATCTTTGGTATATCACCCATTCAAGCACAACATATTGATTTGCTCTTGCTTTTAATCGTCGTACCTTTCCTTTTCCATCTAGGAGTGTGGCATGTTCCAAGTATTCCTTAAATGGAATAAACCATGTGTTGCCCTCTTCTTCTACATCGCCATCACCTCCATCCCTTTTGTTGACTTGCACGATAGTACCTCTACTAGTACCCTTTTTGTTAAGTGAGCAAAACTTACAGAGGCCATCTTGCTTAGAACGTTGGCCTGTTTATTTCGGTTTCTTGGTACTTGTGTGATAGAAAATATTCCAAAATATGCTATTAACTCTTTTGCCTTTCATAAGTACAGCTTCATAGAATATTCTTTTGCTTGAAAGAGATTATTAATTTGGTTTGCTACGAGCTTTGAGTCCATAAATGCACCTATGTGCTTGACACCCATACTTTCTGTGATTCTTAGTCTGGCCAAGAGTGCTTCATAATCTGCTTCATTATTTGACGCATTAAATTTAAAGCGTAAAGCATAAGTGAACTCAATACCTTCGGCACCAGAGCCGCCTTCATTTGACGAGTTGTTCGTGAACAATTTCCAAGTGTTGGTAACTACTTCTTCTGTTTCTTTCACTGGTTCCTCGGCTAGGTTTGTCTTTTCGGCCAGTACTTCAGCTAAGATAGGCTAGAACTTGGCCTCGGATTGAGGCACGGGGTCGGTAGCTTATGTCGTGCTCGCCTAGCTCTATGGCCCACTTTTCTAACCTTCCTAAGTTTTTCGCCTTTGATAAAACTTGCTTTATGGGTTGATCAGTAACGACCGCAATTGGGTGAGCTTGGAAGTATCTCCTTAACCTTCTTGTTGTATGAATAATGGCTAAATCCAACTTTTCCCTAGGTGGATAAATAACTTCTGGCAGTTGTAATTTCTGCCCTACAAAATACACTGGCATTTCTTTGTCGCCTCTTTCCGCATGTAAGACAACACTAATTGCTTCTTTGGCCACTAACAAGTATATTATCAACGTCTCTCCTTTGATGGGAGCAGGTAAGGTTGGAAGTTTCACCATTTGCTTCTTCATTTCCTTCAGAGCCTTCTTCGCCTCTTCTGTCCAAGCAAAGTCGCTCTTTATAATGCATCGTTTTAAGGTTTTGAAAAACGATAGCGATTTTTAAGCCGCCTTTAATAGGAATCTGTTGAGTCTTGCAAGTTTCATGTTCAGAATTTGTACATCTTTCAGTGTTCTGGGGGATGGCATGTCAATTATGGCCTTGGCTTTTTCACCGCAAGCTTGGATCCCATCTTTGCTTATGGTGTGTCCCATAAACATTCCTTCTTCTGCCCTGAACGTACAGTTTTTGGGGTTTAATTTCATGTTTATTTTCCTTAACGTGAGAAATGTTTCTTCAATATCTCTTATGGCTTCTTGCTCGCTATAGCTTTTGATGACCAAGTAATCTACATAAACTTCTAAGTTTCTTCCAATTTTTTAATCAAAAGCTTTGTCAACCAGCCGCTTGTAAGTGGCACCTGCATTTTTTAGCCTAAAAGGCATCTTGGTGTAGCATAATACACCTTGGCTGGTATGGAAATCATATTTTTTCTTCGTCCTCTTTGGCCATTTGGGTTTAGTGGTACCCCTTATAAGAATCTAAGAAACATTTTATTAGGTATCCACATAGTGACTCTACTTTCCAATTGATTTCTGGCAAGGGATAACAATCATTAGGGCATGCTTTGTTAAGGTCGGTGAAGTCTAAACACATCCTCCAACTCCCGTCATGCTTTTTAACCAGCACCGGATTCGAGATCCAGCTGTGATATGTGACTTCTCGCATTATTCTGGCCTCCACAAGCTTTTGCACTTCCTCATTCACTACCTTGCTTCTTTCTAGTGCTTGACCTCGCTTCTTTTGTCTGACTTTAGGGGTTCCTTCCTTCACCCCCAGTTTGTGTTCATCTAGTGTCCTGGGCACTCTAATCATATCCGTCGGTTTCCAAGCGACCACGTCTAAGTTGGCTTTTAGCACTTCACACATGGCCTTCTTTCCTTTATCAATTAGGCCTCCTCCTAGTATGATTGATTCCTCTAGATACTCTAGGTGTATCGCAACCTTAATGTTTTCCGCTTGTTGAAGAGGGGCGGCCGGTTGATGCACCATCTAGATCTCTACTGGTTTGGCTCTTTCACTAAAAATTGTGGCTACTCCTGCCCTTGTCAGAAACTTCATCATGCCATGTGCGGTGGATGGGACTGCACCCAAAGCGCGTATCCTTAGTCTCCCTAAAATTTCTTTGTATTGTGAGGGTGACCTAACAACTAAAAAATTCATCCATATTGCTGCTTAGTAGGGATACTTCCCCAGGACTACCCGTAGGAGTATCTGCCCTAAAGGCCAAGAGAATTCTCCTGAGAATTCGATCAGTGGTATGATGACTAGAACCAGACTACTTCTTACCTCCGGCTATAATCTTAGGAACAATGCTCGTATAGAATTTTTGAGGAACTTTCGCCATCCAAGTACCTCCTGTGGATGTCGTGTCCTCCAATCTCTTCACAAATGACTATGGGATAGTCTTCAAGGTTGGCATTAGTAAGTGGAGGGGAAAATATATTCATTTGGGGAGGTAAGTTGGCTCCTGACCGCGGGCGGAGATTCCTTCCCCAGGATTGGACCATGAATATGATTTGCAGCTTATTTATGTGTGGTGACATGTTCAAGGAGATCTTAAATCAAGGGGAAGCATTGAAGATTTTGTTTCATTTAGAGAGATGATTACATCTCAACTTCTCTATTTAAGGGGAAGTTCGTACGCGACTTTGTTTGTTTTGTCATCATCAAATAGGGGAAGATTGTTGGGATTCTAGATTTGATGAGACAAAATAAATATAAGAATGAAACAAAAGGACTAAAATTGTAATTACAGAAATCTTCAAGCTGGTGGAGAATATGAAGATAAAGATGAAGATTTCAGAAGATCTCCTTATAATGATAAAGATACAGAAGATATTAGAAGATATTCTTAAATGTTTTAAATATATTGTTTGTTCTTATCTTCTATTGTAAGCCTTGATATCTCTCTATATAAAGAGATTATCAGGCATATGGTTTAGATATCCATCCATAGAAAACTAGAGCTCTCCCAATGAGAGTCTAGATAGTTAGATAGCAAGTCGACTGATGAGAGTCGAATAGTACACCATAGTTAGTTGGTGTAGCCCCAAATTATAATTGGGGTAATAGGGAAACGTTCAATAAAGAAAACCTTGTGATAACTTTGATTGTGTTCTTTATTATTCTGCTACGTGTTATCAATCATTATTATTATTATCCAAGATGAGCAAATCGATTCTCAACATGTGGTATCAGAGCGGGTTGCTCTTGATATCTAGGAGTACAAGGTTTTTAGGTGTCGTATTCTTAAACAAAAAGATTCGTGTTTCTGGATCTTTGGTACATGATGATTTGGTGAAACTAGGGTTTTCCTATAAACCCTAGATCTGATTTAGAAGATGGACAGAAGACACAAAATCAATTGATTTTGTGTTATTGCTATACGTGTCTAATAAAACCCTAATCTAGGGTTGTTGATTTTTTTTTCTTGTTGATCAGAAAAGGAAACAATAGTATGTTTTTGGAATGAATTCACGAAGATATATGGAGTATAATATTAATACTGCTGCTAATGGGCTCAACGTATGGAATAATGCTGCTATTGACTTTGTGTATTTGTGTTGTTCAAGGCAACTGTTTGTGCTCAAGAATTATTTTAATGTTGATAATGTGAGATATTACTACTGTTGGATACATAGTTAAAACTGTTTGAACACTTTATGATGCTATTGGTTCAAGTGTGTGGTTTTTATTGTTTGAAAGTTGCGTGGATTATTTTGGTATATGGAGATGCTATACAGCTTATATGTTTTAATACAGCCAAGAGAGCAAGTGGCACAAGGATTATTATAATTGTTGTTTGGGCTCCAACATATATTAATACTATTGTGTTGTTCATGCATATGGATTCGTATGCAAAAGAATATTAGTATTGTTCAAGTATTTTATGCATGATTGCTCAAGAAAAGATTAGTACTGTTCAAGTTTATGTTTGTACTGCCTTTGTCGTCCGAGAAAGAATTTGTACTGCTAGTGGCATCCGAGATAAAGCATTTAGTATCGCTAACTTTGTACGATATCGGGTAATACACGTTGTTTTGTTTTTGGATGGATTTGGATCTTGGACAGAACTATTTTTGAAATAGTTTATTCTTATTGATTTTATGGCTCGTTTTTGGAGGTTTATTGAATATGTGATTACGAAGAAGATTAATTATCACTTACTTGATGTTGTAGTTGAGTTTCATAGGTACGTGTCTTATCATATCTTAAAGTCGTGTTTATGAAAGGACATCGACTTTAAAGATAACTTGTTCGTGCTTACAATGGTGTGATGAAGACTTGTCAAAATCTAGCAAAAGTGTGTGATTTTTCTTATGGTGCTTAATGCTCATATTTGCTATCACTTAGCTATCGTGTTGATCATGAAGATGTGGGATTTTTAGAGGTTGCGGTCTACTTATATTTCAACCAAGATTTATTTATAAGTTCGACGTCCCGTGGATAGTGCAAGACATAGACACAAGTTTGGAGGTTTAACTTATTCATTCCAAATTCGTTATACTAAGTTTTCGTTAATCAATGATCACTACATAGAGACTACAGCGTGTTCGAGATTCAAGAGTTGGTAAACATATGGGTCTTCAAGGGGAAGATTTTATGATTAAATGATTCATCTATACTACATGCTACACTTGTGGGGAGAAGTCGTTTCGCTGACTACTGCCTAGTAACTTTTTTACTTCTGCTAGTTTACTATTTTCTACTACTCAAAGTCATTTTTTGTATTTTTATGCTTCATGGAGGATATTTGAGTATTAGAAGGCTGATTAGTTTGTTGTGTTATATGGTTTGTGGCTGTTATTGATCCGAGTTGCATTCTACAGGATAGACCCCTATTGGATGAAGACAATAAGGGGAAGAAGATTACAGGGTTTATGATTTGCAAGCTTATTAGGTGTTGGTGACATGTTCAAGGAGATCTTAATCAGGGGGAAAGCCGTTGAAGATTTGTTTCATTTAAGAGAGATGATTAAATCTCTATCTTTAGTTAAGGGAAGTTTCGTGCAGTTGTGATTTGGTTTGTTTGTCATCACTCTAATAGGGGAATGACTTGTTGGGATTCTAGATTTGATGAGACAAAATAGATATTAGAATGAAACAAAACGCGCTATAAAATTTATAATTACAGAAATCTTTAAGCTGGTGGAGAATATGAAGATAAAGATGTAGATATCATAAGATCTCTTTATAATGATAAAGATACAAAAGATATTAGAAGATATTCTTAAATGTTTTAAATATATTGTTTGTTCTTATCTTCTATTGTAAGCCTTGATATCTCTCGATATAAAGAGATTATCAGGCATATGGTTTAGATATCCATCCATAGAAAACTAGAGCTCTCCTAATGAGAGTCTAGATAGTTAGATAGCAAATCGACTGATGAGAGTCGAATAGTACACCATAGTTAGTTGGTGTAGCCCTAAATTATAGTTGGGGTAATAGGGAAACGTTCAATAAAGAAAACCTTGTGATAACTTTGATTGTGTTCTTTATTATTCCATTGCGTGTTATCAATCATTGTTATTATTATCCTAGATGAGAAAATCGATTCTCAACATTCCTTTCTTGAGTTCTTTCATCAAATGTGCCAACTATCCTGATTTTAAAGCTTCTTTAATTTGCCTTTTGAGATGTAGACAATCGTCTATGTTATGTCATTTGTCTCCATAAAAGTTGCAGTAATTGTTCTTGTTTCTGGCTTTCGATGCCCTGACATTGGAGGCGGAGTGATGAACGTTCCTTCCTCGACTCTATGGCTAGTATTTCTGTGGGGGTCTTTATGAGCGGTGTAAACCGGTCATGTCTTTGATCTTTGGGGGCCGTTTGAAGTATGCCCTTCATTCGAAGTTTGATTCTTGGCGACCTTTATTGGAGTCATATTGTTTCCAGGATTGCCCTTTTCTTTTGAAATGACTTGTTGCGGCTTTTTCTCTTCGGATAAAAGCCTTCGTCACACTCATCAATTCATCCATCGTTTTGGGAATGTTGTCATTGAGGCTTTTAATTAATCCCGGATGAGTGATACTATGCATGAATCCAGAAATTATCATCAACTCCGGGGCTCCCTTAAACATCAAACTTTCACTGGTGAAACGTTCCATGAAAGCTTCTGTGGATTCTCCTTCTCTTTGCTTCACATGATGAAGCTCCACCGGATCTCTAGTGTACCTTTTTTGTTGAAGGAAATGATCTAAAAAATTTCTTTCTTAAATCTTTAAAGTTGTCGATGCTTTCTGGTTGCAACTGATCGACCCAACACCGGGCTGACCCTAGTAGAGTTGAGTTGAACATGGGGCACCAAGTGGGCATCGCCCATCTCTCTACTTTGGTTGCTGTTGTGAGAGTCTTTAGGTGATCCTCCAGATCTCCTGCCCCATCATATGTTTTTCCGGCGGTAGGCATTCGAATCCTTTTTGGGAAAACAAATTCATTGATTCGCTGGGTAAAAGGTGTGACAACCGTAACTTGAGCGGGTTAGTCAAACCGTTAGTATGGACTTAAACATCATTATGGGTTATAATAATTATGTGTTTATGTGATCTTATGTGAGTTTGGTTACCAATCAATAGAGCGTGATCATCTCCTTGTGATTGAAGTTATGGTTGTTATGGGTATTTCATTTTGTTCACATTTTAGTGACAATAAAAATGATTGTATAATTCTATGTGTGTACGTGTTTTATGTATATGTATACGTATTTATATCTTTAAGTGTTGGTAGTTAGTAAAATTGAAGGGTTAGTTTAGTAAATATAGATATTAGAACTTAGTTTTATTAAGTTAGTAAAATAAAATTAGAAATGAATTTATTTTATAGTCATTTAAAACTAGTTTTATTTTAAAAGGATGTTAAAATAAATAAAGGTTTTTATAAAAATATCAAAATTAAGGGGTAATTATGTAAATAATAAAAAATAAAATAAATAAAATAAATATATATATATATATATATAAAGGGTTGTCGGTTAGGAAAAAGAAAAGAGAGAAAAAAAAGGAAATTGAGTCCTAATCTAGTTAGGAAAGTATTTTGGGATTATCCTAAACCTTATTGTAAAGCCTATAAATACCAAAAACCCTCCTCCCCTTGTATTTTTGATGTTCTAGTCGAATTTCTCAAGGAGAGAAAAAAAATATTATTTTTATCAAGAATCAAGTTGGTGATCTTGGGTATCAAGATCAATGCTTAACGTATGTTAGTAAACCCTAACTATTTTTAATTCTCTTTAATTATTCATATAACAATTTTGATGATGGACTAGGGTTTATATAAAATCTGTAAAATTAGGGTTTTAATCTTAAAAAATCATTTTTGGGATGATTAGTGGTGTTAAGCATGTGTAATTAGGGTTTTAGGGTTTGTAAATTCGGAATTTAAAAGCTGGCAGTTTTGAAAGGTTATCTTGTACAAATAATAACTTGGTCATAAAAATAGCAATCAACAATTTTCTTGAGCCTAAAATTAAATTCAGAGAGTCTAGTTTCCAAAAAGTCTGGCCCCGAAAGGTTTTGAGGTCGGGAAGTTAGTCAAATAATTTTCACAAGAAAAAGTTGTCAAAACATTAAATTCGGGTCAGATTTGGGTCTAATTTCGGGGAGTAAAACCCCTACTTAAAATTCAAATTAGGGTTAGCCAAAAATCAAAGGTCATATTTTAGGTGTCTATTAACTCTAGTTCGAAGGGCAAGCGATAAAACAATTTCAAAGTATTTTTAAGGACGTCAAACTTTTTGGTGTGCGTTCAGATCCGAATCTGAGTACATTGTAAAGATGAATTTTTATAAAATAGTTCAACTTAATATTATTTTTTCTAAAAAATCACAGTAGCTCATGACTCATTAGGGAGCTAAGGGATGTAAGAAGAACCATCAATTAGGTGTTTTGATATTTTATTTGTGGTCATAAAATGACTACAAAATTCAGTCAGAAACTATAAAAGTGGAAGTAAATGAGTAAGGTCATATAGGATGTGAAAATGAATTGGGAGATGTATATAAAGGATTATAAACTTAGTGTAAAGTTTAGAAGTCCATCATTATTGGGAATTATATTTGAGTTGATAAGACAAAACATATGAAAGATAAGGGGCTTAAAAGACAAAGGATGAATTCTTTAAAAGATGGAAGATTTTGAAGATTCTGAAGATAAACTTAAATGATTAAAAGATTTCTTAATATCTTTATTTGTTCTTATCCTTTGTAAACCTAATATCTCTAGTATATAAAGAGATATAGGTCGTATAGTTTTCTATTTGTAAAAGATGTAAACACCAGAAAAGTGTGTGTGTGTGTGTGTCTAGGCGTCAAGTCCTCTAAGTGGACGCCTAGGGTTTGTGTGTTTCAGCCTCAAGGATCTTTGATTCCTTGTTATAGTTTAGATAACACGTTCTAAAATTGATTATCTAGAATTGGGGCTGTTATGAACGTTAGGTTATTAATGAAGAAACACCTTGTTGAATATCATTTTTCTTATGTTAATTCCGCTATACATATTTTATGTTCAATGTTATTGTTAATCCTAGATTAAAGTTCTAAACAAATTGAGCTTACAACGATCTTTAGGTTTCTACAATTGGTATCAGAGCCTGGTGGCTCGTGATCTAGGATCTACAAGGTTTTTGAAGAAACCCTAAAAACCCTAATTTTCAAGAAATCGATTTATGGTAAAAGTTTTATGGGGTTTTGATGTTTAATTGATATAACAGTGCTTATAATCGTCCTCTCTACCTTAATTGGTATGCGATACGATTGTAAATCATGGTTACTTTTAAGGGTTTCTTGATGAAGGATTCGATTCGTTATTTGTCTGCATATATCTGATCTTGTCATTAGTGTTACAAGAAGTTTCCAGGCTGCTCATTACTATTCGATCTTATGATTCATGATATTTGTTATACGATCGAATGATGTCGTTGCTCTTGATGATCTGATGTTTTCTTGCACATCCTGGTATTAGTCTTGTAATAAACGTTTGGTGTAATTGGTTCAAGAAGGATGGTTAGGATTCTACTTATTGGGCATTTGAAACCCTAGTTTCTAGGGTTTCTATTTTATAAATCCTGTTGCTAACCATGGTCGTTTCTATGGAACCATATTAATACCGATTTAATTGTGTAGCTGCTGTTGTTGTCTCATCTGCTGGTGATTTTATATTTAAAGGTTCTCATAATGCTTCAACAAGGGAAAGAAGATTATGTGAGAATAAAGGTTTAGTGCGATAAGCAATTCAATAGGATGCGATCGACAAGAAGAACTGAAAGTATTATGGCAGAGAACAGTTATAAAGAAATAAAAGTATGGTGATAACATGGTATCCCATAAAAAAGATTTGTTGGTGGAGAGAGTTGTTATTAAGGGTTCACGTGTACAAAAGATTCAATGTTTAATACTATTTGGGTCTGTTCATGCTTTTAGTACTGTTCGTTGGGGTTGCTCAGGTGAGTATCGTATATATATGTTATATATATATATAGGATAAAGATCAAATAAAAAGACAAATATCCGTGAGAAGGATAAAAAGAAATTTTTTTAAAAAAATTCTTAAAAAATTCTGAAAAAATTCCTCAAGATCGTGTATGTTGGTGAATAAAAACGTTGTGAAGGAAGTTTTTTTTAAAGTTGATACTTTTGCCGAAAAAAAATAATGAAAAAAAATGTTTGTGCATTAAATCACTTTTTTATGCATTAAAAATTCGTTTTTGTACCCAACTTCTTTTGAATTTTTGCATCAAAATTTTATTGCGCATCAAACTATAATAAGTTGAAAATTTTGTGCATCGAAAATTTTTTGTGCATCAAATTTTATTTTATTTTTGCATTAAAAAAAAGTATGAAAACTCAAAATTAGAAAAACTTCTTTTACAAAAGTTTTATGCACCAACATACCTGATTTTGTGGAATTTTTTTAGAATTTTTTGAGAACTTTTTTATAAAAAAATTTCTTTTTATCCTTCTCACGAATATTTATCTTTTTATTTTAACCTTCCTCTATATATATATATATATATATGATACTCATGGGTGTGATGGGGTTCAAAGTTTATAATGTTCGTGCATACTGTTAGGATTACAAAGTACACAGCAGTAATTGGTTTGTACTGCTCGTTCATAAACTTAGTACTTGTGGTTAATATTGCTACCCTTAACAGTTAGTACTGCTTGTCATTCTATGTTAATACTGCTTTCTTTGTCCAAGAAGTTTTTAAACTGCCAGTGTTGTCCAAGAAAAGAAGTTTATACTGCTAGTTTGGTTCGATATTGGGTGACAAAGCATGTTTGTGGTTCTCAACTGAGTTATGTTTTTGGACAACACACACAGGATGTTTGGTTTTGATTTTAATTTTCTCAAAAGTTTAAAGGCTCATATTTCTTAGATTAATTGATTACGAAGAGGATTATTTATCACTTATTTGGAGTTGAAGTGGAGTTTCACAGATTTGTGTTTTATCATATCTTAAACGGCTTGCAACGTTTAAAGATAACTTGTTCGTGCTTACAATGTTATGACGAATACTTGTCAAAATCTAGCAAAGGTGTGTGATTTCTCTTATGGTGCTCAATGCTCACATTTGCTATTACTTTGGTTATGTGTCTCATAGAAGATGAGGATTTTTGTCAAGAGGTTGCGATCTACTTATATTTCACAGATTTATTTATAAGTTCAAAGTCACGTGGATAGTATAAGATATAAGACGCAAGTTTAGGTTATTTTACTTCAGCATCAAGTTCGTTATACTTAGTTTTCTTCATCAGTAATCATTACATAGAGCCTACAAAATTGAAGATTCAAGAAATGGTTAACATATAGGTTTCAGGGGAAGCTTAATGTTAAAATGTTTAACCATTTATATGCTACATCAAGGTGAAAGTTTTTACTACTGTAAGTCATTATTACTACTGCTAGTTTAAGTTTCTACTGCTCAAGTTCATTTATCTTAAAGGTGCGTCATGGAGTGTAATTTGAGTTGTTGGCAGGCTGGATTAGAAGTGTGATAGTGGTTTGTGGTTGTCAAAATCAAAGTTGCATACTTTAGTCCCCTATTTGATTATGACAAAAAGGGGAAGAAGATTTACAAAGAAGATGTGCAACATATAGATCCTTGGTGGAATGATCCTTATTCTTTCATATATATATTAGCTTCAGGGGAAGTTTGTGCTTATATGGTTTTGTCATTATCAACTAGGGGAATATTGTTGGGAATTATATTTGAGTTAATAAGACAAAACATATGAAAGATAAGGGACTTAAAAGACAAAAGATGAATTCTTCAAAATATGAAAGATTTTGAAGATTCTGAAGATAATCTTAAATGATTAAAAGATTTTTTAATATCTTTATTTGTTCTTATCCTTTGTAAACCTAATATCTCTAGTATATAAAGAGATATAGGTCGTATAGTTTTCTATGTGTAAAAGATGTAAACACCAAAAAAGTATGTGTGTGTGTGTCTAGGCGTCAAGTCCTCTAAGTGGATGCCTAGGGTTTGTGTGTTTCAGGCTCAAGGATCTTTGATTCCTTGTTATAGTTTAGATAACACGTTCTAGAATTGATCATCTAGAATTAGGGCTGTTAGGAACGTTTGGTTATTAATGAAGAAACACCTTGTTGAATATCATTGTTCTTATGTTAATTCCGCTATACATATTTTATGTTCAATGTTATTGTTAATCCTAGATTAAAGTTCTAAACAAATTGAGCTTACAACGATCTTTAGGTTTCCACAATCATGTGATTGTTACATTGACTTAGGCATTTAGCCTAACCGAGTGTAACTTGTGTTTTGTTATGATTAGATTGCGTGCAAGATCTTGTCAAGTAAGCTGAGCATCAGGTGAGTTTCATAGTCCTATTTTACTATGTTTGCTTGGGATGGAAATGATGCAAAATATGTTTTAAAATGTTTTAATTGTTGGGATTATGTGGTTTAATTTATGCATGGACTTTTATGAAGCTATTATATGTTATGTGTTACATGTTGTATGATGATGTGATGGTTTTTGCCTACTTTATGGGTTATGAGGTGGAGCTAACTTTGTGTGGGTGTAATCATGTGTGGATACGGTACCAAGTCGTCTTTTTTTTCGGATTGGGGATTATGTTCCCTCTACATGACTATTTTTGTGGTTTGATTCGGGGGACCTCCGTTCTGTTCTCATGGTGATTGTTAGTTGAATGCCATCGTTAGCATGTTTAATAGCCAGCTTTTTGTACCTGCCATGTTTTGTTTATTTTTATAATCACAGTAATTGATTTAAATCTTGTATTGGTGTCGTAAAACATATGACTCTCACCAACCATTGTGTTGACGTTTTAAGCTTCATTCAGGTGAGCGTATGAGGTGTTGAAGTTAATACAAGTGGATTGAGGAGCACATAGGTGGCTTTGGAAGTTCTCATTTGATTTCGTTTCATAATTGTTTTCATGAATTCTTGAATGTTATTGGTTTTTAATAGGTTTGCAAGACACTGTCTTTGTATTGATGAGACCCCTTTTCATTAATACAAGATGACGTTCCTTTATTTTTAGTATTGTCATGACACATCGTGTCGTTTATATTTAGTTAAGCATGTAGTGATTCTCTATTGTTGACACCATTGTGTTGTGATGATATCCATGAAGTTACGCCTCGTGTTTCTGCCTTGGCGGGGTGTGACAAATTGGTATCAAAGCCTTTAGTTATAGAGAAGTAGGTGGTTGAGCCTAGACTATAAACTAGGAGTCCTTCATATAGATGCATTTTAGGGCCTAAGTGTTTAGTATTATAACTGTTATACTTTCCCCTAATTATATAGCTTTTATTATCTTATTTTGTCTAACTTTTATTTAGCTATTTTGTCTACTATTACCTAATATGGTATATATTAATTCCTTACTATTTATAGCTATGTCTCCCTTATTCGTAAGAAGTTTTGTTGGGGAACCATTTTCCCAATTGGACTTAAGCGCTATAGTGATCCAAAAGAGGAGCCAATTAAGAAGGAGCCTCTTATGGAACTTGTCGATTGCTCGTAGTAGGCCTGGACCCGCGGAGTCGAGTGACTCTTGCGAAGGCAAAGTTAAAGTCAAGCGAGGCCCAGCATAAGTTTATTTCGTCTTTTACCTCGTCATGATGCTATTGATTATTTCTTTCGGATATTTCGTATTTTGGAGGCGTTGCGAGACTTTCGTTCCTTTATGTCATTTCATTTTTATCTTTATATAAGTAAGTATTTCTTTGAAGGAGCATCCTTTTTGTGTTATATTGGAGTATTTTAAAATGTGCAATGTGGTATATGTGCTTATATGTGCGTTATCATTGAGAGGTGTAGTCTTGGAAGTAAGTATACGTGTGAATGGATGCAATTATAATTATGGTGGCCAACATATTTATAAAGGCAGCACACACGTAGACTTGTGACCATGATTGCATTGATCGGTGTTTGCATGTTAGTTGGTAGTGTAAGATGTTATTTTATGTGCAGTTGTATTATGAATAGTTAGGAAGTTAGTAAGTTTCCCTTCTACCTATCGCTTGCGGGTACCCCGGATACCCGTTATTGCTATTATTACGATTATTAAGTTAGTTCGTCTGCTCAATTATTTGCTCGGATATATAACCCTCATTTTAGCATTCCTTGTTCGTACCATGACGGTATGGATGATCTAACTTTTTTATTTGGCATCTTGTTGGATATTGGTTATTCGGATCTGCTTCTTTGGATATTGGTATGTTCCATGGGTTCTTTCGTTGTATTGATTTCTCGTACGAGTATCAAAATTTTCTTTTAAGCGCTAATTGTTCTTAAAATATTAGTGCAGATCATTACTCCGTTCTTTATATATCCTTTGGTTTTCGTAACATGTTGCAACATGTTAGTACCGACGTTTTTCTATAGTTTTTCTTTTGATCGTAAGTACGGATTAGTCTTTACGTTATTCTTTTGGTTCGTAATGCCTTCGTATGAAATTCTCTTGAGCATGTTCGCTTCACTTTTATTTTGACTATATGGTTCATGGTACTTTCTTTCGCTTTCAAACAATAAAATTTCGTTAGAGTCTTTACGGTATTTTACAATCTCTTTTGGTATTACGATATCCTTGTTTGAGTAACATGTTTTATATTAATGTCGAATTATGAAAACCTTTTGAAGTATATCTTGATGGTTTTTGGGGAAAACTATTTTGAAATGATTTTATGAATACGGCACTTTTATGGAAATGTCTCTTTATTTTTATTTTATTTTTTTAGAAACTATGTTTACAATAAATTTTGAAACAATATGATAATTGGTTGACGGATAAAACTATTTTTTGATAATATTTATGAATAAGATATGATAATATTTTTTTATGCTTGTTTTTGATAAATTTTATAATTATAAAAAGGATGTTTAAAGTAATTTATATGGGTAAGATGCGAGACACTGTTAAATAACTGTCTCTGGATTATATGACAACCATGATTAAAATGAATTTTATAAAGATTATATTTAAGACGATTTTTTTTAATCATATTTTTTATAATTAAAACGACTTTCTTTATTATTATAAATTGATTTTTATAAAAACATTATTTAGTTGATTCTTTCGAGAAAAGTCGGTTATTGGTATAAGAATTCTATCTTTTCGTATTTATCAATTGATACGTATCATTATTCGATATGTGTTCTTTTTGTCTTGATACGCTTTGTTGACTCTTTTGTTTGCGTTTCCTATCGGTATAGATATTCTATCATTTTTTAAAGGATTCTTATGCCATTTGATCCAAATCTATTTGCATATGTGAAATCCCTTATATGTATTCTAGCCTTTGATTCGATATTCGTTTGCTACCCTATTCGGTATTCCGTAACCCTTAGAAGTCATTGATATACGTTTATTCGACCAAGTCACTCTCCGTGAGGAGCACCTGTGTTGTTCAAAAGACGGACGGTTTATTTCGAATGTGCATAGACTATCAAGAGTTGCACAAGCTGGCCACCAAGAATCTCCCCAGGATTGACGACTTGGTCGACCAGTTACAAGTTTCGCATTATTTCTCTAAGATAGATCTTCGATCTAGCTATTATCAGTTAAGATTGCATGAAGAAGGTATTCCAAAGACCGCATTTAGGACCTGATATGGACACTTTAAGTTTACGGTTATGCCTTTTAGGTTAACCAATGCACCAACGGTTTTCACGGACTTGATGAATTGGGTGTGCAAGCCATATTTAGACAAGTTTGTCATTGTTTTTATCGATGATATCTTGATCTACTTGAAGTCTAAGGAGGATCACGAGGTTTATTTGAAGTTGGTGTTGGAGGTGTTGAAGAAGGAAAAGTTGTTTGCCTAGTTTTCCAAATATGAATTCTGGCTACAAGAAGTGCGTTTTCTCAGACACGTGGTTAATAGTAATGATATTCACATAGACTTTAGTAAGATAGAAGCAATGAAGAATTAAAAAGTACCTAATATGCCATCTGGGATATGATCATTCTTGGGATTGGCGGGTTACTACCGACATTTCATAGTAAATTTTTCTAAGATTGCTAAACCTCTTACTTCACTGACTCAGAAGAATAAGAAGCGGGAGTGGGCCAAGGAACAAGAGGAAGCTTTTCAGACGTTGAAGGGCAATATGTGAAATGCACCAATAATGTCATTACCTGATGGATCCAAAGAGTTATAGTTTACTACGACGCGTCGAATCAAGGATTAGGTTATGTACTCATGCAAAGAGGTAAGGTAGAGAACACGATAGCAAAAATACTGCATGGCCTGGACCAACTAATGGAAAGGAAGGAAGGTGGATGTATGTATCTATTATGGGTTCCATTAATAGGTTATGTAAGGACATTAATGATGGACGAGGCTCATGCATCAAGATACTTGGTACATTCGAGAGTGAATAAGATGTACAATGACCTTAGAGATATGTATGGTGGCCATGTATGGAGAAGGATATTGCAACCTATGTTAGCAATTGTTTGACTTGTTTAAAGGTAAATGCTGAAACATTAAAGACCTTCGGGTTTATTGTAACAACTAGAGATACCCGAGTGGAAGTAGAATATAATAATTAAGGACTTTATTACAAGGTTGCCGAGATCAAGTAGTGGGTATGATACGAATTGGGTAATAGTTGATAGACTGACTAAGGAATGCCCATTACATGATAGTACATGAAGATTTTAAAATGGGGAATTTGGCAAGACTTTACACTAATGAGATAGTAACAAGGCATGGAGTGCATGTGTCGATCATCTCAGATCGTGGTGGAAAGATTTACTTCGCGGCTTTGGTAGACATTGCAGAAGGCATTGAGAACACGGCTAAAACATGCGTACGACTTATTATCCTCAAATGGACGGACAAAGTGAGCATACCATTCAGACTTTGAAGGATATGTTGAGAGCGTGCGTGATTGATTTTTTTTTCTTTTGGTGGTAATTAGGATACTCATCTACCCTTAACTGAGTATTCTATAATAATAGTTATCATTCGGGTGTTTGATGTGCTCTATTTGAAGCGTTGTATGGAAGGAAGTGTAAGTCACATGATCTTTGGGCTGAAATTGGAGAAATTCGGTCGATTGGATCATAATTGGTACAAGAGACAATAAATAAGATGATATTGATTAAAGAAAACCTCAAAGCGGCTAGAGATTGCCAAAAGAGCTATGTTGGAAATATGCGTAAACATTTAGAGTTGAAGTTGGTGATAAAGTAATGTTGGAAGTATCGTCTTGGAAAGATGTAGTGCATTTTGGAAAGAAAGAAATGTTAGCACCAAGATATGCGGGACCATTTGAGTTCATTAAAGGGATTGGTCCTATGGCCTATTGATTAAGATTGTCTCAATAATTTAGTAGAATATTTGATGTGTTTCAAATTTAAAGTAGTATTGGACGGATGCAAATCTGCATGTGCATTTAAAAGAAATTAAGGTAGACAAAACTCTTCGTTTTGTTGAAGAACCTATTGAGATTATCGATCTTGAGGTTAAAAGTTTAAAGCGTAGTAGGATTCCGATAGTTAAATCCATGGGAACTCGAAGCGAGGTCATGAGGATTTCATAAAAACTAAGTATCCACATTTTCTCGTTGAGCAAGCTATCGTTGGAAGTACTAAGTAAAGTTGGACACATAGGGTTACTGGCAGACTTTAGTGCACCCATGAATGTTCTGAGGTGGTTTGGTTAATGTTATATTTTGAATAAACTCGAAGTCGAGCTGACTCTTCAAAAAGGTTAAGCTTTGTAAAAACTCATAACTTAGTTCCAAGACAGTTCTTGTTTGATGAGTTGCGGGGTTAGGTTATGAATGACGTTGTTACATAACTTAAGGTTTTTGACGAGTTTCCTAGAAGACGGGCGATGTTCATGTAGTTGGATGTTATTTTTGCTTAGAGTTGTTATGCTGCTATTTGTACCCTTGTGTGGGCAAGCGAAGTTGTAAGCAGTGGGTTTCTGATCGTGAAAGTTAGATAAGATTCAAAGCGTGTCCCTAAGTTCACGTGGGAACATGAGGACCATATGAAAGCTAAGTATTCTCGATTGTTTGTTGTTGATGATGATGTTGAACCAACTAGTTAAATCTCGAGACAAGATTTCCCTAAGGAGGGGATACTGTGACAACTGTGCTTTGGGCAGGTTAGTCAATCGTTAGTATTGATTTGAGTTTCATTATGTGTTAAAGTAATTATGTGGTTATGTGATTCTATGTGAGATGGTTATCAATTTGTGAGCGTGATCGTCTCATTTTGATTGAATTTATGGTTAATGTGGGTATTTCATTTTGTTCACATTTGGTGACAATGAAAATGATGGTAAATTTTATGTGTGTATGTATTTATATGTATATGTATACGTATTTAGATAATAGGAATTCGCGAGAATAGAAAATTTAGTTTAGAAATTTAGTTAGTAGATTTTAGTATTATTAAGTTGGAGAAATAAAGTATGAAATGAATTTATTTATTTTTAGGTATTTAAAACTAGTTTTATTTAGAAGGATGTCTAAATAAATAAATGTTTTTATAAAAATAACAAAATTAAAGGGTTTTTTTGTGTGTAAATTAATGTATAAAAAAATAAATAGGTGTTTGTTCGAAACAAAGGATCCGGTTTTAAAAAGAAAAAAAAGGAAAACCAATTTTAGTATAAGTGAGATTCTAATTAGGTAATTATCTAAACTTCTTTCTTTTCACTATAAATACAAATCTCATATCCCTTATATTTTTTTTATATTCGGTCGATCAAAGCAGAGAAAAAAAGGATTTTTTTATTCAAGATTCAAGTGGTGGTTCGTGTTAATTAATCGAAGGTTTTAGGTATGTTCATAAACTTTAATTGTTTTAATTTTCTTTTTAATTCATGTAACAATAAAGTGATGGATAAATTAGGGTTCATAAAAATCTGTAAATTTATAATGTTAAACCTAATTAGAAGTGTTTAGGGTTAGATTAGATGCGATTTGATGTATTCGGTTAGAGTTAGAACGCGATAGAATTGAATTTAGGATTGAGCAGAATTTTGAGTCATCTTGTTCGAATGTTATCTCATGATTGGTAACGAGATTTTTGATGAATCTTATGTCTATTGATAAGTTCAGAGAGTCTAGTTTCCAAAAAGTCTGGCCCCGAAAGGTTTTGAGGTCGGGAAGTTAGTCAAATAATTTTCGCAAGAAAAGTTGTTAAAACAGTAAATTTGGGTCTGATTTTGGGGACTAAAAGCCCTACTTAAAAGGAAAATTTGGGTTAGCCAAAAATCGTGAGTCATATTTTAGGTGTCTATTAACTCCAGTTCGAAGGGCTAACGCAAAAACATTTTCTAAGTATTTTTAAGGACGTCAAACTTTTTGGTGTGCGTTCAGATCCGAATCTGAGCACTTTGTAATGATGAATTTTTATAAAATAGTTCCACTTACTATTATTTTTTCTAAAAAAATCACAGTAGCTCACAACTCATTGGAGAGCTAGAAAATGTAAGGAGAACCATCATTTAGGTGTTTTGGTATTTTATTTGTGGTCATAAAGTGACTCCAAAATTCAGCCAAAAACTGTAAAAGTGGAAGTAAATGCGTAAGGTCATATAGGATGTGAAAATGAATTGGGAGATGTGTATAAAGGATTATAAACTTAATGTAAAGTTTAGAAGTCCATCATGTGATTGTTATATTGACTTAGGCATTTAGCCTAACCGAGTGTAACTTGTGTTTTGTTATGATTAGATTGTGTGCAAGATCTTGTCAAGTAAGCTGACCATCAGGTGAGTTTCATAGTCCCATTTTACTGTGTTTTCTTGGGATGGAAATGATGCAAAATATGTTTTGAAATGTTTTAATTGCTGTGATTATGTGGTTAAATTTATGCATGGACTTTTATGAAGCTATTATATGTTATGTGTTGCATGTTGTATGATGATGTGTTGGTTTTCTCCTACTTTATGGGTAAGAGGTTTCGCCTACTTTGTGTGGGTATGAACATGTGTGGATACTGTACCAAGAGTCTGGGATTGGGGATATCGTTCCTCTCCGTGACTATTTTTATGGTTTGTATCGGGGGACACGTTCCGTCCTAATGGTGATTGTTAGTTGAATGGATGTTAGCATGTATCATAGCCAGCTTATTTATCCTGTCATGTTTGGTTTTTTTATAGTCACAGTAATTGATTTAAATCTTTTGTTGGTGTCGTAAAACCTATGACTCTTACCAACCATTGTGTTGATGTTTTAAGCATCATTTTTGGTTGAGCGTTATGAAGGTGTTAAAGTTAATAAAAATGGTTAGAGAGACCATTAGGCTGGCATTGGAAGTTCTCATTTGATTTTGTTTCATAATTGTTTGCATGAATTCTTGAATGTTATTGGTTTTTAATAGGTTTGCAAGACATTGTCTTTGTATTGATGAGACCCCTTTTCATTAATACAAGATGACGTTCCTTTGTTTTCGGTATTGTCATGACACATCGTGTCATTTATATTTAGTTAAGCATGTAGTGATTCTCTATTGTTGACACCATTGTGTTGTGATGATATCCATGAAGTTACGCCTCGTGTTTCCGCCTAGGCAGGGTGTGACAAAAGGGGTGGTGGATTCCTTGTCATAGGGTTTGGATAGGATTTCCTTAGTCTCTCGAGCGTATTCTAAAAAATGCCTTTCCAATGTCTTATCGGTACTGTCCTTTACTTTCCGGAGATTCATCCCCCCCTTAGGATTCTCTTTCATGACGACTTTCATTTGCCCTTTGGCGTTCACTCAAACAAGTTACATAGATTCGTATGAGTTCCCTTGCATCTTTCTTTCTTTGTTCTTGCCTTTTGGCTCTTAAACGGGAGAACACACTCGCAAAACGCGATGAAGCTTGTGAAGGGGATCTTTTTCGTCGCTCCTTCTTCCTCCTTTCTTCCAACCCTAGTCATGAAAACACACTTCTCGATTGGGACGGGGATGGAGACTTTTGGATTTCCTTCTTTCTCCCACCTCTCTTTCTCTTTCTCTTTTTGTAATGTGATGTGTTTTCGGTTTCTTGCTCAGTGCTTTCACTGTAGCTCAAATGGCTTCTAATATCTTTCAACTTTTCATTGTGTGTTTTTTCCACCATAAGTGGGAGTATTTTCTCATAGTTCTTCTCATAAAACTCGCGCATTACTGCCGGCGTGACTGAGTTAGACGGGAGTTCTCGATGGGTTCATTCCCCCTTATTGGCAGTGTTACGGATTGATCTGCCTGCGTTTGGTGTATCTTCTACAGTGAGGATCATGTTCTTAGGATGCAGTTATGTACTGGGCCAACGTATATCCACTTAATGATACAAGAGTTAGATAGTATCACTTAATAATAAGAACGGGTATGACCGCTGCTTTTAGTACAAATCTAGGGTTGATTTGCTGATATCTCAAGCTGGGAATCTGCTAAGATAAAAAGACTTTAGTCTTATTGTGCGAGGGGATCCCACGATCGACCTCGGTCGTGAGAATTAGTACACGGTATAGTGAGGTAAGATTGAGCTTGAAAGAGTTTTGGAGTATGTGTTAGTTAGAAAAGAACCTGCCTTTAGATACCAAGTGGTTTGGTATTTAAAGTGGTCTTCTTCTTGTCGTTATCCGGGGATCACGAGTGGTGCAACATGTTATTACCTGTTGTGTAATAGTTTGTTTGTGTTGTAATTGTCATGTCCTACTTCGTTATTTAGGCCTTCTTGGCATTACTATTTCACTTATGGTCGTACTTAGGTCTGTACCTTCATTGGTAACCGATTTCATACCCATTTGGGGAAAACTTGGTATGCACTCTTCTCCAGCGTATATGTTGTTTCCTTTTTGGGAGGTTTACGTGATCCGTGACTCAGAGTCCACTTAGTGTTGGATTGTGGCGGAAGAGTATTCCGTAAAGTAGACGTTAGACGGCGGTTAGATATTCCGCGTCCGGCCCGGCTTTAAGTAGGCGTATGTGCGGAGCAGTATTCACTCTTTGTACATTTTCTTTCTATCGAGCGTGATCCGCTCTTCTTTAGGTTTGAGTGAGTTATAGGGCGTCTTCCGCCCTATACGTCATCAGTATCTATATTGTATTGGTACATTACATTAATTAGTTGATAATAACTTACACTCCAATATGGTATCGAAGTCACGATCCCAACCTTATTTTTTCGGTCGATCCCGCCTAACAATAAAACCCTAAACGAACCTTATTTAACCTAGTTCTAACCTTTTGTTTACTCATCACCATGACTTGCCCAACACCTACACCAACCTTGTCCTTAACTGATAGATTACTTATTGTCAGCAACATAACCTCTCTTGTACCTATCAAATTAGATGTTGATAAACTTAATTACTTTTTAGGGGGTTAAATTTTTTAAGAACCATTAAGAAGGTTTTGAGGTTCTTAATCATATCAAAGATGAATCAACTAGTTGGGCTGTTGTTGCCCCTCCAACTGATAAATAGTTGAACGCTTCCTCTGTTATGAAATCATAGATCTTTTTAACTCTTTCAGATGCTCTACAAGAACACCTTGTTGTGGCAAATCCCAAAACTGCTAAGGATGTATTGGATCATATTGAGAAAAAATTTCTTAATAACAAACATACCAAGACTATTGCTTTGAAGAGTGAATTACAGATGCTACAACTTGGTGACCTAACTGTGGATGCATACTTTCACAAGATAGAGTCCATAACCACCATTTTGACTAATCTTGGATCCCTTATGAGAAATGATGATGTTGTCACTTATACCTACGAATAGTTGAGGGAATTATTGCACATATGGATCACTTCTCGGATCTTAACATGGTAAGAACTATGGTTACCACCAAAGAGATGAGATCGAAGTCCATATCCCAAGCCTCTTCTACGGATACTTTTTCCTCATCACCCACTAAACTTTAGCCAAGAGAAATGCTAAAGGATTTTGTCCCAACGCTCTTTTGATCCTGGTGTTTATCAAAAGATTTGCTAAAGGATTTTGTCGTTTTGGTACTACATGTAAGTTTGTACATGACTCTTCCAAGCATAATGCAAATTCTTCCCCTAGGTCTCCCTGATATAGCAATTTATACTATATATATAATATAATATAGGTGAAAATAAACAAATCACTTTTAAAATCCAAAAAGCAATAAGTTTAAATTCACAAATAAAAATATATATATCCGGAAGTATCGGTTTCTCGCTTCGTTATCCACAAAGTTTAAAACCGGACCCGGGTCGTTATGTCCCAACGAGGCCGCGAATTTGAAAATCGAGTGTCGGTTTGAAATTTATGCTTGAATAATCGAGAGTTTGATTTGGTTATCTAATTCTACGGGAAAAAGAAATTAAAAGGCAAGCTACACTAAAACGAAAGCAATTACGAAATTAAAAATAAAAACGGGAACGTAAAAACGTGACTTAAAAAAACTAAATTATCAAAATTTAATCCTAAAGTGATTATTTAACTTTTTATAAATCCTAAGTGACTAAAATGTAAGAACAAAGAAAACAAAAAAGAATTATATTTTTTTGACTTTTAAATTTTTTATTATGAATTAAAAACTGTTTTATAAAGAAAAATTCATAAAAAATACTAAACAATCTTAGAAAAATCTGAAAAATTCATGAAAAGTGCTTTGAGTGATGTTAAATCTAAGAAAAATAAAATGGGATACCCAGCTTATTGGAATAAGCTGAAATAAGCCAAAAATAAGCTGAAAGCTTAAAAAGGGAAAAAGTGCTTAAGAAATTAATGTTGCAAACTCTAACCAGATGGCCCTACTGGTGCCGCTGGTTAAAAGTGTGTGTGTTAAGGCTTTGGTTGAGAGGGGAGGTCTCGGGTTCGAGCCTTGTGCTCACCTTTGAGACCTCTCTACTCCCATATTTTTTTTGGCAAAAATTTTAAAAACAACTTTTTTAATAAGATGAAAATAAACATTTTTCTTAACTACAACTTTTTATGAAAACTAAAAATAAGCTGGGAAAAAGCACTTTTAAAATGGAAAGACTCAAAATTTAACTAAGACACTTAAGCACTAAACTGTTTTGACTTATAAGACTAAATAAGCTGCTAAAATGCTAATAAGCTGGAAACAACAATTTCCCTAGACCTAATAAGCACAATGGAAGACAAATAAGCCAGAAAATAATATAAATTAAGCTTAAATGACAGAATAACTCAAAGGCTTATGTATTTAAATCTTAAAACTAAAATTGCTAAAAAGGATCAAATAAGTTCTAACCTAAATTAATTAAGCTACAAGGGCCTACAACTAACCTAATAAGCAGGACTAATCATAAATTAAGCAAAGCCAATAAGCCATAAGCTTTGAAAAGGATAAGCACTTGAAAAGCTATAAGCACTTTTGACCAATAAACTATGAAAACAGACTAAGAGGGCCCTTTGAGCTTATTTTTAAGCTAGTAAATAGATCCTTATGGCTTAGTGGCCTATATATCCTTAAAGATTATCCTATAAGCTACAATAAGCAATAATTAAAAGGGAGTTTGAAAAACATTTAAGCTAGGAAAAAGCTAATTGAAAAGGCCTACTCACACTCAGTAGCTGCTGATTTATGTTTTCTTTTTAAAAGACAATTGGCTTTTGCAGGCTTAAATTTGAGCTAGGAAATAAGCTTTAAAACATAAAATAAGCATAAACAAATCAAGTATGGACTTCAAAGAACTTATTGAACAAAAATCAAAACTTAAAACTAATAAGAGCTTATCTAATTTAACTGCTAAATGTTAACTTTTTTTAAAACTTTGGAAAGATAACTAAGCAACTATGACAGATGTAACTTAAAAACAAAATGGCAAAAGCACATTTAGGCTTAACCTATATTACTGCATTTCTTGACTCAAATAAACATGAAAAGGGAACTAACAAGCACATAGAAAAGATCTAACTATATAAGCTGTTATGACAATTAGAAAATTCACAGATTTAACAAGTGCATACTCAAAACCTTAAATTTAAGATTTAGGCTTTAAAATCTTGACATTTTAAACTCAAAACAAAACTTGAAAACAACACCTCTACCAACAAAAACCACTTAATCAAAACTTAAGCAGATAAGAAGAATCACATAACTAGGAAACCACAAATTTAAACCATTACTTCGTAGAACCTTGAAAATGAATTTCAACCTTGACAACCTTTTAAAACATATTTAATCTATTTAAAATAGTTATTTAAAGCTGGCTTAGGACCCAACCCAATGAAAACAAAGAATTGACCCATTTTGAACCTTAATCCAAACACCCCTTTAAGTCTGAAAACAATAATTTTTAACTTGATACATTGATTTTTTATAAACCAACCATTAATACTAGATCTTATATAGCTTAATATGAACTTATTGGGCAACTTTAAACAAAGAAATAAGCAGAAACAATGATCAAACAAGAAATTCAAATATAAGCTATATTAAGACAGAATTATATAAGAGCAATAAAACAAGATAACTAGAATAATGCTGGAACTTCTAATAACAGTGACAACATAAAAGATATAATAAGCAGAAAATAAGCACTAATAAATCAATAATAAGCAAATAAGCTATATGAGATAAAACTAAAAATGGCAAACTTACATGAGTCCAAGCTTTTTGTGACTGAGATTAAACCCAAAACCTTTAACCTAATCTAGTCCTAAATGCTTCCATAAGCTCTAAACCCAATATAAGCCTTCCACAATAGCTTTTTACCCAATAATCTTAAATCAAAACACCCTTTTACACCAACTGCTTCACACCCTTAAACAATATACCCTTCACCAAATATCATAAACCAAGAACCAATCTCTTTCTTCTTCTGAGTAACTATTTGAGTGATGTGTTTGTGATGGAGCTTTGAATCATAAGCTATTAAACAGCTTATGAGTATAAGCTTGTAGCTTTTGAGATTATAAAGAAAACAGTTTTACAACGAATAACTAAACAACTTTGCAAGAATTTAAACTCAGAATTAAACGTGAATCAAACTTTTCATTAATAACTTAAAGTAAATACAATGCTTAAAAAAAGAAATTACATTTTAATTAAATTATAAGCTACGACTAAAAAAAACTAACTCCCTTGGTCTTCAATCCTTCTTCCTTTTATAGACCTTTAAAACCCTAGTTGCCTTCATCTTGTCTCTTAGCTGAGAAGCTTCTAGCCTCTCCAATTTGGACCCTTGGATTCGAGTGGTCACCAAGGGTTTTAACCATATACGTTGGATCATGATTGACGAATGAGAGAAGAGAGAGGTTTCCAGCTGTGTGGGGTAGTCCTGGTTGGATAGAAAAGGGTGAGAAGAAAGGGGAATAGTACCCCTTTTAAATCTTGACGGGTAGTGAGCAGGGGAAAAGGTATTAGAGAAATGGCAACAATGGTCCCTTAATGTGTATTATTTGATTACATGGTTAGTCCTTTGGGACTAACGACAGTTAGTATGAAAGGGTTACAAAGGCTAACGCCAGTTAAGTATGGATTTGGGCCTGTTTGTTGGGCCTGGTTTTATAATAAAAAGGATTTTTGGGTTTTTATTTAGACTTTGGGCTTTAAATGAGTGTAATATATAAGTGGGCTGACCCGAGCCCACTAGGTAGGTACGAGTGGGCCCACTTTAACATTTTGGTTTTTTCGGATTCGGTTTTCGATGCTCTTTCCAATGCTACTTCTCGGGGTTGACTTTGTCTTTGACTTTGGTTGACTTTGACTTTGACTTTTGGCTTTTGCTTCACGCTCTTTCCGTTCTCGTACTCGGTTTTGTCGTTTTGGCTTTGTTTTTTGTCCTTTTGTCAGATATCCGTTTCCTGCACAATATAACTAAAAACATACAAATACCATGTATTTTTGCTACGTTTTTGGTCATTTAAGTCCGGTTTTAATGGAAAATGGTATGTGTAATTAAGCACATACCAAAATCCCCCATACTACGATATTTTCGTGTCCTCACGCAATGCTATAAGTAAACACTTAGGAAACCCAAGAATCTCAATCCCCCTCAACTAATAACCTCGAAAAGTAGCTAAGTGTTCGTCAAGGGGAATGAAAGAATCAAAAGTTTAGAAAAGCCCCGTTTTTACCATTCTTAAAGATATACACTTATTCCTACACATATTTTTGAATTTTTTCTTTTTCTTATTTTTTCTCAAATTTTTTTTCATTTTTTTCTTTTTAGCAACTAACAAGAATGTTCCGACTTTTGTTATTTTCATAACTTTTAGGGATCATAGAACAAGACGCACTTTAATCCTAAAATGCCCCAAAAAGGATAAATTTATCGTTCCCGACTTTTCACTTATTCCAAACCAAGCTTAAAACGAAATCACCGTTAAATACAAGTTAAGATGCTAACACTACTCATATTTGTAACTTGTGAACTTTTCACTCCGACAATTATTATAAATATTAGGTGAATGTGCCATTTTGAATTTCAACCATGGATTAACGTTTTGAAAAATTACTATGCTTCACGATCCACCCAAGAATAATGAGTTTGAAGGCGAGATCATCCCATGTAGCGACTTTCGTCTCGGCACATCCCAACCTTGCGGCTAAGTGACCAGGCTTTTGACACCCCACAGAGACTAGTATCGAGACTCACGGACCTTTGGTTTTCAAAAACTCTTAGGTTTCCCGTTTATACATAGCTTATTTAGAAAAACACAACTTAAAATGAAATAGTCAAAGTTCAAAAGCATATTTAAATTTAACAAAAAGAGATTTTCCTTACATTTATTAATTCACACTTAATATTTAAACATAAAATTGATGCAATTGTAACCCTCGACCTTTTAGAAGGCTGCAACATCGGTTGTGAGCCGGCAAGATGCAGCAAACTTTTATCAGTCTCGGATTATTATTCTTTTCTTTAGAAGGCTGTAACATCGGTTGTGAGCCAGCAAGATGCATCAAACTTTTATCAGCCCACAGTTTATAATTATTACTCATCATTTTTTTCCATTTTTCATCATATTTTTCATCATTTTTCATTTATTTTTTTCATTTCACACTTTATTTCACGATATAGAGAAGACTTCTTTTTGGAAAATTTAAGTATAAATTTAAACTAAGACTGAAATTATTGCTATCGACTACATCTCAAAAATTGTTGATTTAAGTTTAATTTCCAAAAATAGCACGTATTATTAGTCCGGTTAGGAGCTTATGGGAGAAAAAGCCACAAATTACACACATGAGCTCTTAAGATTTCCAAATAATCCTTGTTTAGCATCCAACTCATACTTAACTCTATCATTTTTCGTTCTTCGCAAAGATCCGCGAATGCTTAGTCTAAAAGTTAAGGAACAAGCTAGAGCTCAACACGCTCGATCGAGTCAAAATTTATTCTTATTCTACCCAGCAGGAAAGTCAAAATTGTGACAAAACACTTATTTTATTTTTGAAAAAATTTAAGTTTTTTCATTTTTTTGAAATTTTGGTGGTAAAAACGGGATTACGTGAAAACAACGGCTGCAGGCACAATCAAATCGAAGATCCCCCCATACTAGAACAAAACATTGTCCTCAATGTTTTAAGAAGGGTCTCTACGTAAATCTAAGGCCGTTTATTAAGTATGCCAAAAGAAAAATGTTAGTCGATAAGATTAGGATATTGGATTCCCAAATGAAGTTGAGGATGTGAAGATCGAGTGATCGAAGGACAAAACCGCAAGCAGGAGAGGCTTCAAAAATCCGGTCAATCCTGTACATACACAACAAAAAACATCAGTGATCATTACAAAAAGCCTACATAGTTCGAGATTCAAGGGATGGTTAATACATTGGTTTTAGGGGAAGCTTAATTGACAAAATGTTTAACCATCAGGATATGTTCATGCACCACTTGAGAAAAAGCTGTTATGATTCAAGTTGCATATTTTCACAAGATCCCTATTGGATAATGACAAAAAGGGGAAGAAAAAGGTACAAAGTTATATGATTTTCAACTTATTATGTGTGGTGGCATGACATGGAGATTGATAACTTAAGGGGAAGATCTTAAGTTATGGGGATGCAATTTACAAAGGAAATTTTGTTTCATTCAGGGAAATGATTACATCTCAACTTCAGGGGAAGCTTTGGCTTTATGATGAAGTTCGTACACAACTTTGTTTGTTTTGTCATCATCAAAGAGGGGAAGATTGTTGGGATTCTAGATTTGATGAGACAAAATAAATAAAAGAATGAAACAAAAGGATCAAAATCGTCATTAAGGAATTCTACAAAGATGGAGAATTGTAGAAGATATGCTTAAAAGGTATGAAGATTTGGTCAAAGATGTCAAAGATAAAGATTAGGAAAGTTTTAAGGAGGTTTAATTAGTTTCCTAATACATTAATGATTCCTTTGTAAGTCTTGATCTCTCCCTATATAAAGAGATCATAGACACATAGTTTTGAGTATCCATGTATGTGAAAAACGTGTGTGTACACAAAACGTGTAGAGATGTAGACGTCTAGTAGAGTTGGTGTAGCCCCAAGGTGTCAAGGTTTCCTTGAACCCTGTTAGATTTTAACCGTTCTAGAATTGATCATCTAGAATTGGGGCTTATAGTGAACGTTTGGCAATAAAACCTTGTTTAACAATAACGATGTTCTTTATTTAATTCCGCTGTGCATATTGTTTTCATTGTTATTGTCAATCCTAGATATAAGGTCTAAACAACCTGAGCTTAAACGTTCTAAGGAGTTATTTAGACTCCACAATATGAGAGTCTTCTAGTATAGTCTGTGTGTACCAAAGGTGTGGCGTGTGTTTATATTGTAGAGTAGAAAAGATAGACGTCTATAATGTTTAGCCTCAAGGATTGTTAAATCCCTGTTACTAGTTAATAGTAACCGATCTATTCTGATCAAATAGTATTTGGGGCAGTGTTGAATAAAAGAAAAACAAAACCCCCTGATGGCTTATATTATTAGGATAAATCAACCCCCTGATGGTTTATATTAGTGAGATAAATTATTGATCTAATAATATTGAAGCATTTTGTGTTTTATTCATTGTTCATTGTTTAGTATTGTTTCATTGATTAATACTTCTAGAGTATTGAAGTGTAGATTCCACATACACTTTGATATACAAACAAAGTCTCTACCATTGTTATTTTGGATTCATTCAAGGTAACATACACTTTACAAGGTAAAGAATCGATCAAGGCCTGGGATCAACATGTGGTATCAGAGGCTCGTGGCTCTTGATCTAGGATCTACAAGGTTTTTGAAGAAACCCTAAAAACCCTAATTTTCAAGAAATCATGTGGTGAAAGTTTTATGGGGTTTTGAAGATTCAGTGCTATAATGATGCTTATAATCATCCTCTCTACCTGTTTAGGTATGCAATACGATTGGTAAGCTTTGTTACTATTTGTTTGGGTTTCTTTTTGATCCATTGTGCTCTAACGGATCAAACCCTAGACAATTAGGGTTTGTATATTTTTTTCGGATCTGCTATCGTGTATACACGGCTTGGTATGAATTCATTCAAACTCTTTTAGGGGTTTCTTGATAAGCCATGATTGTATAAAGCTGAGGTTTGCACTAATGGTATCTATGGTGGTCATGATTTGGAAGAAAAGGATGTTAATGTTATTCTTGATCATTGATATGCTCAAGAAGAATAATGATAAAGATTAAAAGATTTGGTCAAAATAAAATAAGAATGAATATTAATGAGAAGATAATTAATTGATTCTCTCATTAATATACATGTAAGCCTTAGACTCCTTGTGCTATAAAAGGAGGTCTAGGCATTTAGTAAATAGTGTACACATAGAAAAGTGTGTGTACATAAAGTGTTACAATTGTAAAACGTCTATAAGTTTGATGATTCTTGGTGGTATAACATGGATTAAGGGGAAGTTTCATTCGTATATCAACTTTAGGGGAAGTTCGTGCTTATTGGGTTTTGTCATTATCAACTAGGGGAATATTGTTGGGAATTATATTTTGAGTTGATAAGACAAAACACGAATGAAACAAGATGGAAACATGAAGGACCAAAGTTGTAGTCAAAGAATACTATAAAAGATAAGAATTGAAAGATTTGGTCAAAGATAATGATTGAATAACTAATTGATTTTATCATTATTATCATTATTAGTTTCCTTGTAAGCCTAGGACCCCTTATGCTATAAAAGGAGGTCCAGGCATTTAGAAAAAATATAAAGAGAAAAAGATGTAAACACTAAAAGGTGTGTGTGTGTGTGTCTAGGCATCATCCCTAATAAAGGTGCCTAGGGTTTAGAGTTAGTTTTGTAGTTGTACAACAAGAAGTAGATGCTAGCATAAGTGGTGTAGCCTCAAGAATCTTATGATTCCTGTTATAGTTTGTTGACATAATTTTATTATCTTGATTAAATAATATTGGGGTTGTGGTGAATGTTTGATAAAACCTTGTTGAATATCTTTGTTCTTATTCCGCTTTGTTTTTATAACTTATAAACATTGATATTATCCTAGATAAAGGTCTAAACAACCTGAGCTTAAACTATCTTTAGATTCAACATTTTTGAATCAATTGTAATTATCTAGTGTAATGGGTTAATGAGATGGTTAAGGTTGGGTATGGTGTCGGGGTGACCTATGATAATAAAACCCTTAGACATCCATCATATGTGTGTTACATGGACTAGAGATTTTAGCTTGGTCGCGTGTAACCGTGTTTATTTATTGTATAGTTGCGTGTAGAGATTTGGAAGCTGCGTTTGAGTATCCAGGTGAGTTTCAGAGTCCCATTTTACTATGTTTTTCTTGGGATGAAAATGATGCAAAAAAAATATGTTTTGATTGATGTATTTATGTGGTTCAAGTTGCTCATGGACTTTTAAGTTGCTATTATATGTTATGTGCTGCATGTATATGTTGTTGCATTGTTCTTCGCCTACTTTATGGGCAAGAGGTTTCAATAGACCAACAACTTTAGACTTATCTTATTCAGGTCTTGAAGAATTCAAAGAACCTGAGGTTAATGAGTATGGTCCTAGGGATTCTAGTTTAAAGCCTACCACTGGTTGTGATAAAGAGTCAGATAATTCTAAGGAGAATACTGATGACTCTTTGGAACAACATCAAATGACTGATACTGAAACTAGCTCTTTTGAGTCTCCACTTAAGGTTGACAAAGATTAGAAAGAAAAGTTTTTTTCTATCCTGCTAATCATGTAGAGTCTGTCAATCAAATAGAAAAACCATTAAAAGACAGTGTAGATATGCGAGATAACAGTTCACAAAAAGACCTAGGGGAAACCAAAGGAACTGGAATGGTAAAATCCAATCAGTTAGGATGTAACTTTGTATTTAATAACAAAGCATGTTTTATCTGTGGAAGTTTTGATCACATTCAATACAGCTGTCCTAACCAACAGAGGAAAAGAATAGTAAGTGGAAATAATTATAACAAAAAGGATAATGACTACTATTCTAAAACCCTCTCATCCTATGCACATAAACATAATGGCTCCAGAGTAGTCTTAATGAAGACTAGACTAAAATCTTTTAATACTGCAAGGCCTGTTAATACTGTTAGGTCTGTTAACACTGGTTGACCTTTTAGTATTGCTAGGTCTTTTAATACTATTAGGCCTTTTTATACTGCTCACCCTAAATCAACAATTCATTATGCTAGACCAAGGACATATTTTCAAAATCAAGCACAATCAACTGTTCACATGCCCTTTTACAAGAGAACAACATTAACAAAAAGGTGTTTATAATACCAAAGTTTTAATACTGGTAGGCCCATTAGATCAACAGTTAATACTGCAGGGCAAGGTGTTTTAATGTTGTTAAGCCCTCACTTTTAGTTTGGAGAACCATCAAACCCAATGGGCATCACTATTTTCAACAAATATAATTACATTGATGCACATGGCAGATCCAAGTCAGTAATGGCTTAGGTCCCCAAAGAAAACTAACTTCATAAGTTTTTTTGTGCAGAGCAATTCACAACTAAATGATAAAGGCTTTGTTGATAGTGGATGCTCAAGGCACATGACTAGAAACATAGCCCATCTTTCAGATTTCAAAGACTTTGATGGAGGTTATGTTACTTTTGGTGGAGGAGCCTATGGAGGCAGAATTACTGGCAAAGGTGCTATTAAAACTGATAATCTTGATTTTGATAATGTACGTGCAGTTAAAAATTAGTACTCAAGTTATTATGTTAAGACTGTTGACAACCTGTTACTTATAGTTAGTACTTCTAAGTTATTTCTATGTCCTCACTGTTAATCCTGTTAGTAACATTTAATACTGCTAAACAAGAAAAATGGTTAGATTATGTTTTTCTTGGTTTTGAGCTATCTCTTTCAGGATAAACAATGAAGTATGGTTGAAAATACTGATATAATTTGTGAAATTAGTTACTCAATGATGCATTATTTGATGGGAGGAATGATTGTTTTGTTCTTAAATGTTAGTTTTTAACACCACACAACAAATGGTCATCAGTTTACCATGTCTTATAGACATCAAGAATTGACTAGTCCAGAGCAAACGGCTACTGGTAAAGACTTCTCAAATCCGTTGATAGTTGATAGTTTACTCAAAACTATATGGTTATCAATGCCAAACTAAATCAATGAGCAGCCATGGTATTAGGGTTTCACATAAAAACACTAATAATGACGATGATAAAAAAGAATGCATACGGTGAGGTCCAGATCCATTATCATAAATCAACTACACCAAGAAACCCTTAATAGTAACAATGCTTAACAATCGTATTGCATACCAATTAAGGTAGAGAGGACGATTTTAAACCTTGTTATACCAATTAAACTTCAAAACCCTAAAAAACTTTTTAACCACAAAACAAATTCTAGAAAATTAGGGTTTTAGGGTTTCTTCAAAACCTTGTAGATCCTAGATCGAGAGCCACGAGGCTCTGATACCAATTGTGGAAACCTAAAACACGTGATAGGTTCTTTGATCGTTTAAGCTCCTGTTTGTTTAGAACATGATCTAGGATGAATTAATAACAAAGGCGGAATATTCAAACATTGAATCATTGTTATTAATACAAGGTTTTTCATCATCATCACCTAAGATACATGACTACTACAAGCCCCAATCTTACCTGATCAATGGTAAGACGGTTACATCAACAAACTGTAACAGGAATCATAAGATTCTTGAGGCTACACCACCATGCTAGCATCTATCTCTTGTGGGATGTGTAAACCCACACACACAACACGTTTTACACCTTTAGTGCACACACACTTTTTAGCACACTTAAAACCTATGTCTATGATCTCTTTATATAGGGAGAGATCATGACTTACAAAGGAAACATAATACAATTAGAAAACCATTAAATAGTATTAATCAACATTAATTCTTTCCTATCAACACTTAATAGCATTAATAACTTGTCTTTATCCTTTATCCTTACAAAAAGCCTACATAGTTCGAGATTCAAGGGATGGTTAATACATTGGTTTCATGGGAAGCTTAATTGACAAAATGTTTAACCATCAGGATATGTTCATGCACCACTTGAGAGATGTTATGATCCAAGTTGCATATCTTTACAAGATCCCTATTGGATAATAACAAAAAGGGGAAGAAGAA
>BQNB010049718.1:0-41904 GCA_026074375.1 Tanacetum coccineum | reverse complement strand
TATTGATACGTTTAGTCCCTCTATTTTACAATAAGTACATTTTAGGTTCTTATGAGTTCTAAATAGTCCCTTAAGTTTAGGAATGTCAAAAACAGTATTATTAATACACTAGCAGTATTAACAATATGCTAGTAGTACTAACTCTACTAGCAGTACTAACTTCTGCTAGTAGTACTAACCCTGCTAGCAGTACTAACTTCTGCTAACAGTACTAACTTCTTAAGCCTGACATTATTATCTTCTACTTTAGCCCGTATCATACAACCGATTAGTGAGTTACAAATTCGTTAGAGTTTGTTTGAGCTCGTGTTGGACACAAGAAAGTTCATGAATGTTAAAAATAGTATTATTAATACACTAGCAGTATTAATAATATACTAGCAGTACTAACTCTGCTAGCAGTACTAACTCTGCTAGCAGTACTAACCCTAGTTCGCATATACTATAGTGTGCACATCCCTTTATTGAGCAAGACGAGTTGTTAAGTATTATGATACGTGACATGAAAGTGTTTCAGTTTCCAAACAAGTTATCAAACCTCTCGGTTAAATATTTTTCGTGTGCATGTCATAACTAAACATTTATGCTTATACACAAGACCTTTGTTACGTGCCTTATGGCTTTTGGTTCACCACACAAGTCTATATATGTTGTATATTGTAAGACGTGGACATGGGTTGTGTCGTGCTAGGCACGACCCATGTTTAGCTTGTTAACACATAATAACCGTGCCTTATGACACATGAAGCAAACATGAAACTAGAATATATACGTAGGCTAAGACACTTACAAGGGTCCTAGCTTCTTGAAAACGTATCGCGGAGTTTACCCAAGTGTTTTACACAATCGTGTAACCTAAACCGTGTATAACCCTAAGCTTTAAAGCTCGTATACTCTTCTTAATATCCTTGTATGCGATCTTAAGTGTACCTTGTGTCCTTAGAAGGAAGGTGGGTCGTGTATGGGCTCAGTTATGTGAGAACCGTATGCAAGAGTGTGTAAATGGGTATGGTTTATTCTTGAGAGAGTTTTAGAGTTTTAGAGATGCGTTAAGTGATAATGAAAGGGAGTATTTATAGGCACAAGAGCTAGTTACTTCCCTTGGTTCTAAACTAACCAATGTCGAGCCTTAAGAGGTGGTTTTGTAGCTTTTAGTTAGTCACACATTGTATTTAGCCAAACCACTAAGTACCATTCTTAATTAGAGGATGGTTGTACAAGATTTAGCTAGATACTAGAAATCTAAGGGATTTTGTGTGTTTGATCATGTTTAGCCGCTGCATCAAAGGAATCAAGGAAGAAAATGGTTATTGTCCATTGGGTAAATGGCTAGTGGGAGACATTTAGGACTAACATTAATTAGTCATGAGATGTACATGTACTTTAGGATCATTAGGAGATTTCTAGGTATGTATATATGTATGCCGTGGGTTTTGATAGGGAAGGAAGGATCCAAAGTGATCTTTAACCCATGTGTATTAGCTAACTAGAGACATGTTGTACAAATCTTAATTTGACTTGGTGGTACATTGTACTTAGTGTAAGATTTAAGGATTTATAGTTATACAAGATTTAAGGATTTATAGTTATACTTGTCCCATAATTCAGCTCTAGTGGGTATTGGTTTGAGTCTAGGTAAGTCTAGGTATTTCCGGGGTATGTCCAAATGTATATTTTTATTGCGAAACGTAACCCTTTTACGTGACCAATAAAAATAAAATACGCAAAGTACATAATTATCTTCTTAATAATTATTTGATGGCCGTAACATTAAATGGTTTATTTCAAGTCCTACGCGATTTAGCTCAAAGCAAAAATAAAAAAGTAAACGCGATACGACAAAAATAAAAAGTGACTAAAAAGAACGAGAATCATAAAATTACCTAAAAGTTGAGAAATGAAACTGCCCACCCGTTACAAAATCTTTGTCCTCAAAGCTTAAGGACCTTGAAGTGGATGACGAAGCCCCGGTTTGTGAAGAGTTGTGGTATTTTTGTTTGAACAAGATCTTCACGTACCCAGGGTGACCACAGGGCCACGCTATAGTTAGAGCGAACTTAAACCAATGGTATATGGCTTCGCTCAATCATTTGAACATCCCGATCCATAAATTCTACGTGCTCTTCCACAAACTGTGAGCTTATCGTACAACATGGATTTCCTTCTTAACCATGACAATTAGTCGTTAGCGTAACATTTCTTCAGATATACACATGGAAAGTATGGTGAACTCTGCTCAACTCTTGAGGAAGTTCCAGCCGGTAGGCAACTTTCCCAACTTTTGCTAACACCTTGAAAGGTCCGACATATCTCGGGTTCAGCTTGCCTCGCTTACCAAACCGTATGACCCCTTTCTAAGGTGAGACCTTGAGCATAACTCTGTCCCCAGCTTCGAATTCCATCGGCTTTCGTTTTCGATTGGCATAACTCTTTTGTCGATCCTGAGCAGCTTGCATCCTTTGCTTGATCAGGACGATCTTTTCTGTTGTTTCTTGGATCAATTCCGGACCAGTCAGTTGGGCTTCCCCAACCTCGGCCCAACACATCGGTGATCGACATTTTTGACCATACAGTGCCTCATAAGGGGCGGCCTTTATGCTAGCGTGATAACTGTTGTTGTATGAGAACTCGGCCAATGGAAAATGCTTAACCAAGCCCTTGCCAAATCGATCACGCAAGCGACGTAGTCAGTCCTCGAGATTTGAATGGTTCTCATCGCTCTGGCCGTCAGTTCTGGATGAAACACCATTGCTTATACTAATATCGGACCCAAAGCTTTCTGAATGATCTGCTGAAATTTAAAGTAACTCTTCCATCACGATCATAGAATAATTGAGGCAGGTACCTAGTCTTGCCACTATCCTGTTCCGGTACAACCTTGCCAACTTGCCCATGGATCATTCTCCCTTAGGGCAAGGATGAGCAGATTTGTAAGTTGATCCACAATCACCCAAATGGTGTCAAAACCTTGCGACGACTTAGGAAGCTTGGTGATAAAATCCATCGTGATGTTATCCCACTTCCATTCGGGTATCTCAGGTTGTACTAGCAATCCGATGGCTTGATGTCGCCTTGACCCTGCACACGTCAAGCATTTGCTAACAACGTGCGGCCGATGTCTGCCTCATAATTGGGCCACCAATATAAGCTGATTTCATGGTCTTGTTACCTATTTACCGACCCGGGAAGTTGATAAATATTTCGACTTGTGGTATTCGTGCATAATCACGGATCTTAAGTCTCTCATGCCAGTAACCATCCTTCTGCCGTGTAAACAAAAGAGTTCCCATCAGCACGTGGTTCCAATATTTCCTTGGGTATATCCCTTCGGATTATACTGCCTACGTCTTCATTCACAAGGTTCTCTAGTTTCTGGGCTTCGATCTGAGCTTCTAGTATTCGTTTGGGAAGATCCAAGCTAATTGTCATAAATAAGGCTCGAACGCTCAATGGCCCAATCGTTCCTTACGGCTTAACGCTCGCATTATTTTTCTTTTATATATATTTTATTATTTATTTTTTTTGTTTTATTCTACGGTTTGCTTTTTTCCCCTGAGATGCAAACGAAAGTCACAATCGTAAATACTTAACGATTCAAGCCATCGCATTGCCTCATGTTAGCTCCTTCTGATCAGAAAGCGATTAGTCTATTATGGTCAGTGAACACGGTGCATCTGGTTCCATATAGATAGTGTCTCCATAACTTTAGGGCAAACACTACCGATCCAAGTTCCAAATCATGAGTGGTGTAGTTCTTCTCGTGAACTTTTAGTTGTCGAGAAGCATAAGCAATCACCTTCTCTCTCTGCATCAATACAACACCTAAACTAATCATAAATGTTTTAGTCTTAAAATAGTGTTTGGTTTAAGCTAGTTTGCCATCTAAAAGTCAACAGCAGTTTGTGATTTCTTTTTGGATAGTTTAATTGTCATAATTGATAAGGTTTTGAGTAGATTCAAAGTTTTAGTTTAAGCTATTAGTGATTTTATGGCTTGAAAAGCTCGCCTGTGCACCAGGGGATTTTTCCCTTTGATTTTACTTGTGAAATTCTGATCTAAGCCCTCCAAGGCTTAGATCTTGCTTGGACTTTGTTTAAACACTCTATTTGAGTGTGTTTTAGTGCAGGATTTCCCTTAGGAAACCTGCACTCTTGGTTTACAGCTGTGCAAAGGGCACCAGTACTAACAAAAAGTTAGTACTGCTGATACTTTACACTACCAGTACTAACTAAAAAGTTAGTACTGCTGTCATAAGTTAGTACTGCCACCTTTGGCTTAATTTTTAGTCGAGTAAAAGTAGGATTTAGGTTTTTAAATTTAAGATATAGCTTGATATGGTTTAAGTTTTAGTTTTCATTTTACTGCTTATTTTCTTAGCCATTTCAGCTGTTTAAAAAAAGGAACTTTGCATCAGCAGTACTAAGTTAGTTAGTACTGCTGATATTCAAATCTCAATTTAAGCCAGTAATTGTAGGATTTAATAGCTTATCTTTTAGCATTTTAAAGTCTAGTTATAGCTTAATATAGAATAAGTCTTAGATTACATTTTCTAGCTTATTTACATAGCTTATTTTTGCTGTCAAAAAGTTAAAAAGCCAAAAACAGTACTTAGGAATTTTAAGGTTTTAATTTGTTAATTTAGCTTATGGGTCTAGATTTTATAGCTTAATTAGATAGATTATAAGTAGTTTAATAAGTCCTTAAAGTTTTAGAGTCTAGTTTAGCTTTTTAAGCTTTTAAGCTCATTTGGATTTTGTGCTATCTTGCTTATTTTCTGAGTTTGCTTAGTTCATGCTCAATTTTAGTTGTTTAAAAGTACTTCTAGCTTAGATTTCTTTGCATTCATAGATAAAGCATTTCATAAGCTTCTTAGAACACTTTTCCTTTTTCACATTAAGCTTAATTTGAGCTTATTATAGCTGTTTTAGTAAAACATAGCCCAAACCCCTAGTTTCTGTAACAGCTTATTGAGAAGCTCTTTTAGAGCTTATCTTTGAGTTTCAGACCATAGTGCTTTTGTTAAAGTTGTTCTCCCTAGCTTCCTTTACAACTTTGCTCTTTTAAGTTTTTAGTGATAAGCACTTTTAGAATTTAAGCTTATAATTGGACTTAGTTTGTTGTCGGGGTAAGTCCTCAGGGACCATTCCTGTAATTTTTCTGTTTTAGTTGTTTTCCAGTTAATTCTTGCCCGTTAAATGTTTTAGCCCATTAGTCCTTAAGTCTTTTACACAGTTAGTCCCTAAGTTAGTTTTTAATTAGTTTATTAAGATTTAATTAATAATTAGGGTTAGTTTTAATTAGTTTAATTAAACTTTTATAAAAAGAGGCTTTTATTTTATAAAAATTTCTGCAAATTTTCTTTATTTAGTGTAATTTTTATAAAAATTTTAGGATTTAATTTTTAATAGTTTTATTATTTTTTTAGTTTTTAAGTAGTTTAAATTTTAGAAAAATCATATCTTTTAATTTAAAAAGCCAAAAATAGTTTTTCTTTTGCCTAAAATTTTCTTTTATCCTATCTTAGGTTTAGAATTTTAGTTTACATTTTTAGGGGTTAATTTTAGTTTATTTACTATTTAGTCGCATTTTGTTTATTGTATTACCAGTACTCCTGCAATCGCGAGCAAAATGCCCTACTTTGTTGCACTTGTGGCATTTCTGGGTGCACGGGCCATTGTGGTGAAGATGGCACTTGGTGCACTTGGGCAAAGATCCCCCATAAGGCTTCCTTTCGCCTGTCCCCATATTGTAGACCTTGGCGACATTCTGCCTCTTGAAGGGTTGTTGTTGGTGACCATGGTTGTTTCTGGATGAATCATCAGCCTTCCTTTTGTTGTCAGACTGCCTTTCTGCGTAGGTGCGGAGTTTCTGATCCATCAAGTCATTGGCCAACTCAATAGTCTCATCCAACGTCTTGGGTCTGGCAGACTTGACGTTCCCATAAATGTTGTCAGGAAGTCCACTGATGTACTTGTCAACCTTCTCGGTTTCGTTGGCAACAAACTTGGTACATATCAGGGTTAGCTCTTGGAAACGTTCAGTGTATGCTGGAACATCGTTCCCCTTGACCTTTAGGTTCCACAGCTCGATTTCTAATTTCTTGATTTCACCCTGCGGACAATACTTGTCCGTCATCTTTTTCTTGAGTACTTCCCAAGTCATTGCATATGCCTCAGGACCTAAGGTTCTTATCTGACCATTCCACCAAGTCAAAGCAGCACCTAACAGAGTGCAGGTGGCAAACTTTACTTGATTCTCAATAGCACAACCACTGATATTGAAAACTGACTCCATCTTCTCAATCCACCGAGTCAAACCGACCACGCCTTCAGTCCCCTTGAAGTTCAAAGGTTGACACTTCATGAAGTCAGCGTAAAAACAAGGGCGCGCAGTTTGCACGTTCCTTCGGTTATCCTCGTGCGAACTGTGGCTTCCATCTCCATTGGTGGAGTTTCGCAAAAGAGCTTGGTCAATCATTGCTTGGATGGATTCTGGAGTCATGTTGTTTGGGTTGGTGTTGTTAACAGGGGTATTTGGTCCTCTTCTGGTCGTAGGTGCCATGATTTGTCTAGATCACAAAAGACAAAACATGAGGTTATATGACAGAATATAATAATGTATAGATGAGATATCAACACAAGAGAGGTATATAGTACAACATAACACATCCATTTCATTCATAACTTTGAAAATTTTACATGAAATAGTTGTCGGAGTACACATAATACAATACAAAAGATCTAAGGCTATGTTAGCGGGGAAAACCCCTAATACTTAACATGCCTGTACAATGACCTAGCAAGATAAAATAACATAAATCACTAGATGTGACTGTCAGCATCCCCAGAAGCATCCTGGTGATCTGGAATCCTAGCCTCTGGTCCTGGCTGTCTAGCTCTCCTCTGCTGCTCTCGCAGTGCTAACAACTCGGCATGCATGTCGCTCATCTCTTGCCTCATATCTCTAATGACTCGAAGAGTCTCTACCATCTGTGCCTGATGCCTACAGTCAGTCTCTTGAAGTATTGCTAACTCAGCCTGCTGCATCTGAAAGCGAGTCTTATATACCTGATGATGTGTCTGAATGAGAGTACTCTGCAGCTGTAGCTATGTCTGGTGTGCCTGGAGATGGGTCTCGTGTGCATACACATGATCACGATGCGTCTGAAGCTCCTAATGAGTCGCCTGACTCAATCCTATAGAGTGAGCCCAAGCCTCTCGAGAAGCATAGGCCTCCTCCTCCACCATCCATAATGTCTCTTGGAGAGTCATCATATCCCCCATAAGTAAATCGACCCGCTGCGAGTCCATATCAACTCGCTGTGATATACGAGACCTACTATCCTGAGCATCCTCTAGTAAAGCATATAAGTCCTGTGTATTATGCTCATGGAGCTCAGCAAGCTCTGTGACCCTAGTATTGACCTCCCCCACAGTCATAGGTGCTATCTCAGGAATTGCCTATGCCGGATCTACCTAAGTATCCCTAATACCATACCCAACATCTCTAATCCCCTGTCGCCTCTCTTCAGCATCTACCATACTGAAAAACCCATAATCTATCCCCCGAACTCTGGTAGGTCTAGCAGTGGAACTCTCCCCGACCTCATATCTGGAGCCTAGAGTGGACAAACACAACCTCTTGTGGGGTAGCTGTTCAGACTCGGGAATATCATCCCTACGGTCAACAGGTGGTGGTATGTATAGAGAGGGTGGTAGTGGTGGTAGTGGAGGTGATGGTAATGCGGCAGTAACTGTATCAATGAGAGTCTGAGTGGATGCTATCCTATGGTTAACAGGTAGTGGTATGTCTAGATTTGGGTTGGACACCCAGATGATGGTAGTAATGGTGATTAATGTGCAGAGGGTGGTGATAGTGAGATAGGTGGTGATGGTGATGGAGTAGTCATGGCCAAAAGTCTCTCAACCTCTGCCTCTGGTGGAAGGGATATGGAAGTCTGAGGCCGGACGGTAATCCTAGCCCCAATAGTAATGTCAGTGGAGGGTGGTGGTATAACAGGCTCTGTTCCCTCAGGTGGGAAAACAGGCTCATCAATAGGTACAACAATAGTAGAGTCGGCCGGAGCTAAGTGCTCCTCCTCCTCCTCCTCGTCCTCATCATCCTCATCCTCATCATTGGCGTCATCCCTAGATGAATCGCCGTCATCATCATCTCCATCATCTCCCCCGTCCATAGGATAGTCAACCGGACCATCCTCTGTCTCATCATCCTCGTACTCCTCTGGATCCTCCTCGGGATCCGACTCAGTAACATATTCGGGTGACTCAGCAGTAGGTGAATCAACAGGAGGTAATGGCTGCTCCTCAGCTAGAAACTCATGCTCATCCTCCAATGGTATATACTCAGGGTATATAGGCTCTGGCACGTAGTCAGGATCATGTGCCTGTACGAACATAGGCTCACGCTCATCCTCGTCCTGAGGAACTGGCGGTGTCTGTGGATCCTCTAGGCCTGGTATGTAATCCGGTGATGGTGGGGCTACTGGCTGTATCGGGAGTCCGTCGTATCCTAATACGATGACCCGTGGAATACCTCCCTCAGATATCTCCTCATCATCGGCTCCCCAGAAGGCTCTGCCGGGCTCAGAGTCGGTGTAGACGAAAGTGTCGGTAACAACACATGTCGCAGAAGACATGATTACTGCAAAAAGCAAAATAACCTATGAAAGTATTACTTATAGGAAAGATCGATATGATATGTCTGTAAGAAAAACACCCCCCCCCCCCCCCCCCCCCCCGCTTTAATTATAAAAGTCTTATAGTAATATACGTAATATCATTTATATACACGTATATCAATCATGTAAGCACTTAGTACCCTACTAATGCTAAAACAATGCATGTCATGTAAGCATATATGTGCTAGATGTAAACAAGTAATGCATGTATGTCCCTCGTAAATCCCATTTGTGAAAACAGTGTTTGAAAATGGTTATAGTCCAGACAAAACTTTTGACCTGGTTCTCTATAACCTTGGCTCTGATACCAATCTGTAACACCCTCAAATCTGAGTACGCAGCGGAATGTTGAATATCCGAGGGCGTTACTTTATGGATCAATAGCACAAGATCTGAGAACGACTACTAAATGTGTCATTTGAAAAAGATACATTGGATTAACAAAATACTTGTTTGTTACATAAGCCCGTGGCTTCAAATTGTTCAACAATATAAATAAAGATTTCGGTTTATAACAATTGTCCCCAAAATGTAATAAGACCCCAACTCTTAAATGTTGACTCTTCAATTATTGACTCCCAATGTATCATTGCACCTCGTGCCTTATTGACCTGAAAACTTGCATTTAAACTGTCAAATAAAGTTGGTGAATTCATAGGTTTATGTAAATCAATTGTAGGACCGCAAGATTTCCAAGTGTATGATTATGCAACAAATGCAAACATCATAAAAAGTAATTACGTTTTCCTAAGCTCATGACACCGAGGCTCGACGTATATGAATGCAAATAAATTTGCCAACAAGTGTCCGTGGATGATGTGCTAACCCCGCAACATCCCAAATTCGACATGGTATGCGTTCGTTCCCGTTGATAGCTAGTCACCCGAACGGGGATTGTCAATCCCTAATAGATCAATTCATAACATCCGCGCCCACATAATGCAATTCCCAATTACATCTATGCAATGAACAGTTCATGATGATGGACATAATGGGTTATAGTTACTTAGGTAAACACGTAATCATAGTATGAAATGTACACTTGCGTCCAATTTGTAAAACAAAGCATGTTCTCACCCCAAGGATGTAAATCATTTAAATAATAAGCTAGAAAATGTAATCTAAGACTTATTCTATATTAAGCTATAACTAGACTTTAAAATGCTAAAAGATAAGCTAATCAATCCTACAATTACTGGCTTAAATTGGGATTTGAATATCAGCAGTACTAACTAACTTAGTACTGCTGATGCAAAGTTCCTTTTTTAAACAGCTGAAATAAGCTAAGAAAATAAGCAGTAAATTAAAAATTAAAACCTAAACCATACTAAGCTATATCTAGATTACTTCTAACTTGAATTTTAAAAAAAACTAAATCTTACTTTTACTTAGCTAAAAATTAAGCCAAAGGTACCAGTACTAACTTTTTAGTTAGTACTGGTGGCAGTATTAACTAGTGACAGCAAAGTGTAAACTGAAACTAAATTTATAATAAGCTATTACTAAACTTAACCCTATTTGAATTTAAGAACCTAAAAACTATGAGTTCCTAGCTAAAATCTAAACTAGCAGTACTAACTTTTTGGTTAATACTGGTGGCAGTACTAACTTATTGTTAGTACTGGTGCACTTTTGCACAAGAGCAAAACGAGAATGCAGGTTTCCTAAGGGAAACACTGTACTAAAACACACTCAAATAGAGTGTTTAAACTAAGTCCAAGCAAGATCTAAGCCTTGGAGGGCTTAGATCAGAATTTCACAAGTAAAATCAAAGGGAAAAATCCCCTGGTGCACAGGCGAGCTTATTAAGCCATAAAATCATTAATAGCTTAAACTAAAACCTCAAATCTACTCAAAACCTTATCAATTATGACAATCAAACTATCCAAAAAGAAATCACAAACTGCATTTGCTTTTAGATGGCAAAACTAGCTTCTCCTTAAACCAAACAACACCTTAGACTAAGGACATTTATGATTAGCTACTACTTAAACCTAGTAAACAAGTGCTTAATACCTAAGACAATTAACAGTTAAAATTACTTTAATAAGCGTGATTTAACAACCTAAAATAAAGCACTACTCTAAGACTTAAGCTATTTTACTATTTTTGGTTTTTAGAGGTTTTTAAGACAATAATATGAAAATACTATGATTTAAACTAGAAAATAAAACAGATAAACAATATGAAGATTTAGCTAGTAAAACTCAACAAACACTAATAGCAAATGACGACTAAGCAAATAAGCGCAATAAAATTTAAGCTATAACTAAGCACTTTAAAACTGAAATTAGAGAGTAATGAAGAGAGAAACTTACTTAAACCTTTAGCTAAACAAAAGGTACCAATTAAGGCAGCTACAAGCTCCCTAGCTTATTAGATAAGCTAGGGTAAAGTCCTTGGGATCTCTTCCAAGTTAAGATCCCCTTCCAAAAGCTCTAATCCAATAAGATCCATGATAGATTTAAACTGATTTAAGGTTTAGTAAGATTAATTCTGGAATTCAATAGCTCTATTATACAGCTATAGGACTGAAAGGGCTTTAAATGAGCTTATTAGCTTTTTAAGACATTTTGGCTTATTAAGACAGCTTTTAAATAACAAGAAAAGAGAGCTTATAAATGATTTAAACTAAATTTCATTAATAAAAGTCACTGATTACATTACTTGGAAAGGAGATTACAAAACATTTTAAGGAAAATTACATTTAAGAAAAATTACGAAATTTAGCTAGATAAATTAACTTAAAAAATAGATATCTGATCCTTTGTGTGTGAGAAGTGAGGCCTTTTTATAGGTGCTGAAAGAAGCTTCTAGGATCTCTTGCCCTGCTCTCCAATCTTTCAATCCTGGCCAATCATTTCTTCAATCATTCAAGCATCAATTGTGGCCGTTTGATCAAGTTGTGGACACCTGAAGATTGCCAGCGTGTCATTCCATTGATGTGACGTTTGTGCTTCTTTTGTGAGTGTTTTAGCACAAAAACCCACTTAAATTTGTGCTTTCACCATTGTTGACGTGGCCTTTGATTGGGAGAGGCTAAGTAGTCCCTTGATAAAGACTGATTTGTCCCGTTCTTTTTTTGTGTTTAGTGGCTCCTGATTGCCCTAAAGCACCTTTAATTTGAAAACCCCTTTTGATTTCCCCTGGATGGTGAAAAGGGGAAGAAAGGTGAATAGTAACTTTTGGCGCTCTTATTTTGACAGTTAAAATCGGTTATAGTTTGAGAATTTTGCACTTCTGGCCCTTGTGTTCTCTCTTCCTTTTTTAGTTATAAATAACTTTGAGAAATGTACCAAGTTTGCCTTGTGGTGTTATAAAAGACATGGGTAGTGTTTTGGTTTTTTGGCTTCGGCTTTGTACTCTTCTTGATTCTCGTGTCCGTGCTTGCTCGATTTTGACTGTTTTCTTGTGATTTATGACTTATCCATACCTGCACACAGACAAAAAACGAAAATACAAGATATTTTGCTATTATGGTCTGTTTGGGGTTAATTGGGTTATTTTAGGGACATACGGATATGTGTATTTTACACTTAGCAAAATTCCCCCAAACTAAACGATTGTGTGGTCCTTCACGCTAATATCACATGCATTATACCCAAATGATTGGAAATTCCCCAAACTAACCTTTGTAAAGTAGCAAAAAGATTTTTGCTGAGAGAGTTAAGGATCACAAGTATAAAACACCCGACATCACATTTTCTAAGATTTTTCCTTTTTATTGATGTTTTCTTGCTAATTAACTAACTAACTACAAATTTATTTTTGTATGTTGACATATTGTATTGGTTTCATTTACCTTATTGGTAACTTTTAGATCATATCACAAAAAGCACAAATAAGTGTCTAAAAGATAACTTTCATCATCCCGATTTTTTCACTATTCCCCATGCTAAGCTTAAAATAAGATCATGCCTAATTATGAACATAAGATTGCTAAGTCTACTTAAATAATTTACAACTTGTGAATTCCTCTTCCCGACATAAATCATATATTTAGGTGTATGTGTTCAAATTAATTTAAAACCATTTATATCCACAATATATAGAATAGAATGGAAATCCGACCATGCTTTACACATGGCCTTTTTGGGCTAATATGTAATCACTTAGAAGAATCACAAACTCAAGCAAACATAAAACCTACTTAGCTAAAGACATCGTAGGTTTTCTTGTACCAATGAATGACTTTCTTCTCTAGCGATCCCACCGTCATCGGGTAAGTGCTAAGGCTTTTGACACCCCATCCGGAGAATACTAACCGAAACGTATGAACTTCCGATGAAAAAGCTTTGTAGACTTTTGCAAACCTTAGCTCAAAAAGAATACCTTGGTTTTAGAAAATGAAACTTTTACTATTTATTTTCTAACTTTGCAACTTTATTATATCTATTTACTTTATTAGGCTAGGTTTGGGTATCACTTTCTTTCAACGACACATCGGGCCACGCCTCCGACAAGAGCTGCTTACGTATTATGATTACCAACCCTAATATACAACCTCCACTCCCTTTCTTTCGATGTCACATCGGAAGCGAACCGACAAATGCCCATGTATTTTATTGCGATGGAGTTTATATATTAATTATTTATCACTTAAGGATTATAACTGCTTTTTTTATTCACCAACTATATTTTATAGATTTTTTTTTTACAATAATATTTTGCACAATGTAAAAATTTCGGTTCAGAAACCAAAGATATAAAACTCGAACTAGACAATTCTTTATTTACCAAACGATATTGAAAGCTTTTTCTATGATTATGTTGGATTAGGACTTTTGTGTGTTAAAACTCTAAATTTGCTAAAAATTAAAGAGAAAAACGTTATAATTAATCATTTAAGAACTTCGGGAAGAAACAATCAAAAGTTATTATTTAAGCCCTTTAAGTTTTCCAAATAAACTTTGTTTAGCATCCTAACTCATAATCAACACTATCATCTCTTATTCTTTGCAAAGAAATTTGCAAATACTTAAAAAAAAAGGCGGGGGGGCCTATATAAAATCCAACTTGGCATATTTAAATCTTCTTGAGATTAGCACAAGTCTTCATTATAATGATTTCAAGTTTAGCATGTTTAAAGTTACATGAGAACTAGCACAAACTTAATATATTATTGTTAAGGAAGAAGAAAGCTTAGAACTTACACGTCTCGATCGGCGGTTCAAAAAATTACTTCTTATTCTTACTAACGGAAAACCTACATTTTTGTCTTAACATTTTTTTTTTTGCTTTTTTTTTAAATTTAAACTAACAAGACTGAAAAATTTAAATTTTTTGCTATTTTTGTGGGTAAACGGGTACGTGAGAACAAAAAAATAGCAAGAACATCAAATCGATAGAATTCCATTCCCGAAAACTAAAACGAAACATATGTCCTCAATGCTTAAAGTAGGGTCCTGTATGAAAATTAAGCGTTATGATGTATGCAAAGATTAAAACGTTAATCGTAATTGATGAAAGGATATCGGATCTCCCCAAAACTAATTTTCACACAAAGATGAGAAGCTAGAGTATAATGGGAAAAATCAAACCGGACACGAAGACGGGCTTCATTGAATTTGTTGGGAGAATCCTGCAAAAATCACAACAAACAAACAACAAACATCGAGAAATCAGGAAAGGTGAACAAGCCTCTCTCAACACAACACATTAGATAAGAAAATAGAAAGAAAATAGAAATGATAAGCATGGGGTGAACTCCCACGAAGCGGCTTGTTTTTGGTCACCGAGTCGCAAGCTTGACTCGATCTCTGAATTTAGTTGTCCTTAGGGAAAAGGTCTGGAAGGGTCCGGGATGCTTAAGACAGGTGGCAGTTGAATTTTGAAATTTGAACCATCGGTATGTGAGACTAACTTTGGCAGTGCCATAATGGATAAAACTTCAGTTAATTGTGAAGGTCCGGACCAACGGGACTTGAGCTTTCCGGAGAAAATCTTTAATCGGGAGTTGAAAAGAAGGACTTGATCACCAACATTGAAGATTCGGTTCTTTATCTTGGAATCGTGTAGTTTCTTTGTTCTTCTCTTGGTAGTATAGCGATTCTCCGTAAGCTTTGATCACGAAGCTCGCCTTGTCTAGTTCAATTTAGCTAAAGCTTTCGATGATTGGCCAGTGGATCTTTAATCGAGTTGGATGCTTGAGAGCCCAATATGCTTGATGTTCTAGTTCAACTGGTAGTGACACGCTTTTAAATCAGACTTAACTTGTACGGAGTACGATCCAATTGGAGTCTTGTAAGCGGTCCTAAAAGCCCATAATGCATCATCTAGCTTGTCTGACCATGAGGCACGGTTTTCTCCGACCGTCCTCTCCAAAATTCTTTTGAGACCTCGATTCGTGACTTCAACTTGACCACTCGTTTTTTGAGGGTGGTAAGGAGTCGAAAGAGAATGCGGTGACACCATATTTAGACATTAACCTTACAAATTTGCGTGTAACCAAAAATGGGTCCCACGATCGTTATGATTGCTCTCAGAGCACGAATCGGGAGCAAAGGGATTTTTAAGAATCTTAACAACTACCCTAGCATCGTTGGTGGGGAGCGCTTTCGCTTCAACCCATTTGGAAAGATAGTCGACGGCTACTAGAATATATTTGTTACCCCTAGACGACGGAAAAGGTCCCATAAAATCGATACCCCAAACATCGAAAATTTCACAAACTTGGATTACATTTTGAGGCATCTCATCACGTTAAGCGATTTTGCTTGTCTTTGACATGCATCACAAGATTTGATCAATTCGTAGGCATCCTTATAAATCGTAGGCCAATAAAAATCCTTGGCATCAAAACCTGCCTTGGTAGTAAAGTTGGCATTCGTTTTAGTGTCCCCCGGTGGGTCCACTGTGGCAAGCCTCGAGAATTTCAAGAGCTTCTTTGCCATCTACACACCTTCGGATTATTTGATCCGCACAAGTCTTGAAAAGAAAAGGGTCATCCCAGAAATAATGTTTTACATCTTTAAAGAACTTGTTTTTTTCTTGAGTCACATTCCTATTTTTAATGAATTTCCCGGTAGGATAGTTAGCCAAAGTCGGCGAACCACGGGGTACTTTGGTCTTTAGAAGTTAACACACTTAAAGTCTCTAAAGGAAAAGTCTCGGTAATCTCTTTTGGATCAAAAACATTCTCGTAAGGGTTTTCGAGACGAGATAGGTGATCGGCTGCATAGTTTTCAGCCCCCTTGGTATCGATACTAAAAAATCACAATCTGAAGAAGTAAGACCCATCGAAGCATCGTGCTTTGGAGTTCTTTCTTGTTGAAGAGATATTTCTAATAGGAATGGTCTGTATAAAAAACACTCTGTCATGATTAGATATGATTCAGCGAACTTCTCCAAAATGCATAAACACTGCAAGCATTCTTTTTCGGATGTGGTATAGTTTGATTCTGCTTCAGTTCACTAGTCTTACTTGCATAGTGAATTGGTCGAAAAATGCTTCTTAATTCTCTGCCTAGGACAGGCACCTATTGCACTAATCACTCTGCATCGCACATAATTTCAAAAGGGTTGGTCTAATTCGGAGCAATGAGATTGGAGTACGGTTTAACTTCTTTTTTCATATGTTTGAAAAGCTAGATGCAATCTTTCCGAAAAAAGAAAGGAGTGTTCTTCTCTAGAGATGGTTCATGGGTTCGAGAGATTTGTGGGATAAAGTCTTTGATATAATCTTCGATAGAATCCAGCTATGCCCGAGAAATCTTCAAACATTCCTTTGATGGTCTGCTCGGCAGTGAGGAGCTTAGAAAATTACATCAACTTTGGCCTTATAACTTCAATTCCTTTTTTAGAGATCTTTTGATCCCTAAACAATGCCCTCTTTTAACCATGAAATGGCTCTTTTCCCAATTTAGTGCTAATCTGGTGTCTTCACACCTTTTTAAGCATTCTATCTAAATTGGCAAGACATGAGGAAAAAAAGAACTCCAAAAAACTATAAAATCGTTCCATAAAACCCATCCATCGTTTCTTTCTATATGTCGTGAAAAATGGCCATATGCAACGTTGAAAGTTTCGGGGAGCATTGCACAAACAGGAATGGCATACGAGGTAGCAAAAAGTTCCGTTTTATGGGCACGTAAAAGTAGTTTTCTCTTGATCTTTAGGATCAATTGGGATTTTGAAAATCATGAAAAAAACCATCTAAGAAACAAATAAAATTCAGTAGTTGCCGGCTACCTAATCGCTACTAACATTTTGGTCCATAAATGTAAGAAAAATTGTCTTTAAAAGTTGCTTCGTTTATATTCACGATAATCGATACAAACTCTCCATCCTGTGGACTAATCTTGTAGGGCACCCGCTCATTTTCTTCGTTTGTGGACAACGGTCTTACCACCTTTGTTAGGAAAACACAATGGACGGACTAACCCATGGGCTTCGAAGATCGGATAAATCAACCTCGCTGTCAAGAAGTTTTTCTACTTCTTTCTTGATGATTCGTCGGGATGTTAGGGTTAACCATCTTTGTATGTTGGACTGAAGGTTCGTAATCATCTTCTAAAAGGATTCTGTGTGAGCAAAACTCTGGATCTATGCCTCGGATATCAGAAAGTTTCCAAGCAATTGCTTGTTTTCGATTTTTCAAAACATTAATGAGTGAGGACTTTTCTTTTGGCTCAAATCTTTTGAAATTATGACTAGAAGCTTGTTATTTCCCTCTAAGAACGCATACTCGAGATGCGGAGGTAACTCTTTGAGTTCGACTTCTTTTTTTATATATAATTTTACCACCTTCCCCCCCCCCCCCTTTATTTTTATGGAAATTTTCAACTTTTGGTTCATAAGAAGTAGCATATTCGAGTGAAGACTTCTGTGGTTCAACAACTTTAAGATCTTTTTGAATTCCTGGTGAGTAATCTTCTTGGTTTGGGTGAGGTAATGGATCATTGTTGAGAAGTGCCTCGAGAATGAGAATGTCACCCTCGGGATCGTAATACGTAGCATTGAAAAACTGGTGAAACTGGTTCATCATCGATTGCTATAAAAGCATCTTCGCTTCCTCAAGGTGAGAAAGTCGCTTTCATCAAACGAAAGTAAGTGTTGGATGAAGTGGAGGAAAAACAATAGGATCGTTGTACGGAGAAAGGAATGTTGTAAGTAATGGAATCGGAAATCCAAGTACATCTTGTGAGTAGCTTCACAAAGTGACACTTCGATTAGATCAACCTTCTCATGATTCGAGATTGGTTGTATGAAAATGGAAGGGCATCACCACTTTTATGGGTTAAAGATTGTATCATTCATTCCTAAGAGTAATCTCTCCATCGTAAACATCGATTAAAGCATGAGCCGTCCTAAGAAAGGGTCGCCCAGTATCAACGGTACTCGAGGAAGTCGGCATATAAATCAAGTAACAAACAAAAGAGCGGCGATGAAGTAAAACTTCCCTACTTGACAAAAACATTTTCAAGCTACACTGGTTGGGTTTGGAAAATTGTACGTCGGCTAATTCTAAAACCATTTTCGGTTTTCGGTTAGGCCCTGAGTTGAGTTTGAATGCTGTTTTCCAGATGGATTAAAGGCATGAGATTATACTAGCACCTAAATCGGGCAAGGGCTAAGTAACTATCGAACTCTGACAAAAAAATACATGGAATGAGAAATCGTCCCTGGGGTCACCTAGCTTTTTCTGGTAGCTTTTTTTCAGGAACAACGCACTACAATTTTCAGTCAACGGAGTTTTGGTCAAAATTTCAATTATACTTGTCATTTGTTATTAAGAATCTTTTGAACAATTGGAGCAAAACTATGGCATATGAATGAGAGCATCCGCGAAACTTAGCATTTTCAAAGTGAAGATTACGGAAGAGGGGGAGGGGGGGGTTTTCCATAAACGTTGAGAGCTAGATATATCTTTTCATGAATTTTTTTCTTTTGCAAGTCTTGAGGGGTTAATGGTAAATTCGGTTGGCTTTGTTAGCAACGAAAGAGCTCTCTACGATGCTATAGTTTTTTGATCCTTGGTTTGTTCTTGGACCCATTGAGGTTGGATACGTCTTTCGAGAGTTGCGAACGATGCTTGTTTGTCAGTGCGGCATAAAAGGATAGACAGATAAAAATCAAAATAGAGCAAAAACTTTTTTTCAACTAATTTTTTTTTTTTTCAATGAATTTTTTAAGGTTAAACGGAAGAGGACTTAAACCAAATAATCAATACTTCACGGTAGCTCTCGAAAATGCTTTTCAAGGATGAGCGTACTTCGTTAGGAGACACAAATGGCAAGTGTTAAATCTGTTGGATTACGATTTGGGAACATTGCAAGTTCACGGAAATTGAAATGATAATATCCTCCTAAATGAGAAGATATTATTTGTTGGTGTTCGAATTTACCAACTTTTGTTTTTTTTATTTTTTTTAAAGGACCACCCCAATTTTTTCTATTGATTTTTATTTCTTTAATTAAAAAGGAAGATTTTTTTTTATATTTTTGATTTTTCTATTTTTTTTATCTTTTACTTATACTAAAAAGAAAAGGAAAATATTTTTTTACTTTTTATATTTTATAATTTTTTTTTTGGATTTTTGAATTATAAAACAAAAATGAAACTTTCGAGTGTGAAAGGATCTTCAAACCAAATCAACAAACACAAAACGTAGGAATCTTGACACTAGTCCCCGGCAGCGGCGCCAAAAACTGATCGAGAGTTTTATACACTTAAAATATACTATAATAATATAACTTTAAGAGCTATTAAGAAAATTACCAAGTTACCCTTGATAAAATTCACTCTCAAAAATATATATAATATAATATATAATACGTATATTAAACCGGGTAAGTATGATCACCCGGGTCGTTTCCCCAACGACTAGTGAAATTGAAACCACGTTTTAATTTGGATTCTGATTTGAATGAGCAAATGGATGATTTGATTATCTAAAGCAACAATTAAAATGGACAATTAAAAACAATTAAACAATTAAACTAATACGGGAAACAATTAAAACACGACAAATAAACAAGTAAACAAATTTTAATCCCTAAAAATATAAACTAAAATTATAAACCTAAGATAGGACAAAAGAAAATTTTAGGAAAAAGAAAAACATTTTTTCTGATTATTTTTGACTTTAATATAAATTAAAAACTATTTTAATCTAATTAAATCCTAGAAAATAGCAAATTAAGAACTAAAAATTTGGAAAAATGATTTTTAAGCTTAGAAAAGTCTAAAATATCATAAAAACTCCGAAAACTATTTTTAACTATTTTTAAATTAAAATTCTATTTTTAAAATTAAAAATTAAAGCTCAAAAATGAAATTTAAAATCTAAAAGTGGTGAAAATGATTTTTCTAAATGTAAACCTTAAGCTAATTTTTATAAAACTAAAAACTATTTTTTTGTATTTTTTTTAAATTTAAAGACTAATTAAACTAATTAAAACTAAACCCTAATTATTAATTAAAATTAATTAAAACTAATTAATAACTATCCTAGGGACTAACTATGTAAAAGACTTAAGGGCTAACGGGACTAAAGCGTTTAACAGGCAAGGATTAACTAAGAAACTATTGAAACAGAAAAATTACAAGAATGGTCCATGAGGACCTAACCCGATAACAACCAAAATCCTAATAAGCCCCTAAATAAAAAAAGTTGAAGTTTACAAAGTGCTTTTAGGAAAAAAAAAACCTCAAAAGAAGAGAATTTGTAGAACAGCTTGAAGGAAGAACATACTTTAATGATAAGGACTATATCTAAAAGCCACAATAATCTCAATAAAGACTTATTTATACAGCTGACCTCAGAAAGTGGGTGTTTGGATGTTTTCACTTAAATAGCTACAATCAAGCTCAATTAAGCTTATGTGCAAAAAAAAAGATGTTCTAAAGAGCTTAAAAGGTACTGAGAAGCTAATTAAGAAGATAAAGGAGAGCTAGAAACTATATTTGATAGCTGAAAATGAAAAACAATTTTGCAAACTCAGAAAACAAAGAAATAAGCATAAAATCCAAATCAGCTAAAAGGAACAAAAAGCAAAACTAAGTTTTAAGCTTCTAAGAATTAACTAAACTACTTATTAACTATCTATATAAGCAATAAAAACTAGAACCTTAAGCTTAATTTCAAAATCTAAGAATCTTCCCTTTGGCAAACTGTTGATTTTTGCTTTTGAAGCTTTAGACTTTTTTATAAGCAAAATTAAGTTTGCAAAATTAAGCTAAAAAAATTGAAATTAAAGCTCTATTTATTTAAGCTATACCTAGACTTAATCCTATCCTAACCTTAGATACTAAAACCTAGAATTACTTAGCTAAAATTCAAGCTAAAAGTGACAGTAGGAACTGCTTGGTTCCTACTGATGCACTTTGCACAAGTGCAAAGTTATAGTGCAGGTTACCTAAGGGTAAAGCCTGCACTAAAACACTCTTAGTGAGTGTTTGCAAACTAAATGCAAACACCAACAACAGCTCAAAGAGCTAAGTACAATAATAAGCTATAAAATCTAAACTCCTGAAGAACCCTGTGCTAACCACTATTAAAGTTCTAAACTTTTCATTTTCAAAATCTAACTTGTAAAAACTCTTTAACTACTACTTTTAAATGAAATTTAAACTGACGCAATGAAAATCTAAACCTCACTTTGACTCTTTGTGGTCAAAGAAGCTTATTTCAAACACCCCTTTAAAGTATTGGCAGGTTTGAGTTAAAGCTTATATTGCAAATCTAATTAACAAGTATTGAATACCAGATAAAAACTAGCTAAAAACAAACTTAATTATCGTGAATTAACAACCAAATAAGCATTAATCTAAAGTTTAAGCTAATTTACCTATTTTTTTGGTTTTTTAAAGCTTATATGACTGATTATATAAAAACTATGATCTAGGTTATGAAAAGCAAAAACAGATTAACTATTGTGGCTGATAAGCTAAATAAGACCCAAATAAGCAAAATTAAGCAAACTGATTAAGCAAATAAGCATATCTAAATTTAGAAAGCTATTAAACTAATATTCAAAACAAGGAATTAAAGGAAAACTTACAATGCACCTCTAGCTAAACAAGAGGACCAATAATTAAGCTAGGGTATAAGTCCTTGGGGATCCTTCCAATTTAGATCCCCTTCCATAAGCTTATAAGTCCAAATCCAAAGGTAATTAGAATTTAAGCTGATTTTATAGGTTTAAAGTATGGTTAAGGCTAATCAAGCTCAAATCAAGAGCTTATAGACTCTTGAGAGCTTATTAGAGCTTATAAGGGCTTATTGAGCTTTAGCTTAATTCTAAATAAGAAAAATGAGAGATTATGAATTAGAGAGATTTTGAGAGATTAAAAACAACTGCATTTCATTAATAAAAAGTTTGCTTACAAAATTTAAAAGGAAATTACAAAATTTAAAGTAAAATTAAGCTAAAAACTAGTCCTAAAAGCTACGTCCCTGTGTGTGAAGATTGAGACCCTTTTTATAGGCATTTGGTGAAGCTTCCAGACCCTCTTGCCTTGCTCTCCAATCCTTAATCATGTCCATCAAATCTTTTAATCATTGGGGCTTCAATTATGGCCGTTTGATCAAATTGTATGCACTCAAGGATTGCCAAGTTGTCATTCCTTGATGTGACAGCTTGTGCTTCCTTTGTGAGTGAGTTTAGTGCAAATCCCACATCTCTTGTGTGCTTTACCATTGCTGACATGTACTTGAGCTTGATCTTGAGCTAATGAATGCCTTGATAAGACTGAATTAACCTCGCCATTTCATTGTATTACACTTTAATTGTCTTATTCGTCCCTCAATTGGGGAAAGCCCTTTGATTTTGACTGTTGGATAAAGATGGGACGACGGGTGAATAGTAAATGGGTTTCGCGCCCTTTTTTCGACAGTTAAAACTGTTATAACTTTGGAGAATTTGCAAATATGGCCCTTGTGTTCTTTTTTTTCCTTTTCAAGTTATAAAATACTTTTGGAAATTGCAAAACCAGTCCTTGTGGTTTATAAAAAGATGAATGGGCTAGAGTTTTGGGCTTTGATTGGGCCTTTGGGATCCGGATAGGGTTTCCTAGGTTTTTAGAGGCCCATTAAGCTTTCCTGGGCCCAATAAGGGAGGAGGGGACATTTTTGGACTTTTGTGAGAGTTGAGGGACCAAAGTGAAATATTTTGAGGATTTGTCCTTTTGTGTTTGACTTAGTTTGACCATCTTTGACTGACTTTGACTTTTCTTGGCTGACTTTGACTGAGGCTTGACTTTTCTGGCTTCGGCTTTGTACTCTACTGATTCTCGTGTCCGTGCTTGCCTGTTTTTGACTGTTTTCTTGTGATTTTTGATATATCCGTACCTGCACACACAAAACACAAATACAAGCATATTTTTGCCATTTTTGGTCTGTTTTGGGTTTAATTGGGTTATTTTAGGTACAAACGGATATGTGTATTCTACACTTATCAAAATTCCCCAAACTAAACGATTGTGTGTCCTCACGCAATATCACATGCCTTATAACCAAATACCTCGAAACTTCCCCAAACTAAGCTTGGTTAAACTCCTTATGTGTTATCATTTTCGATTGTTTGAATGAAATCCTAGAATGTACAGGACTACTTAGTGGTGTTGTTATTGTGATGTTTATGAACTTTTGTTTATTTCATATACAATTCTTTACTTGTTACAAATATTCTTTTCAATTTGTAACTTTTCAATATATATCACACACTTATATATCTACATCATTCCTTATGATCATAGTTTTAAAATTTTATATGATTATTGCAATTAATATTTACCATTCTAAAACTATAATCCACACCTTTATGTCAGATTGTTTCATTTTTTGATTTATTAGAATAACTCTTGTGATGAATATGCATGTTAGGCTTTAGAAAACCAGCTTTTGTCTGTATCGCTGTTGATATGTCTAGCGAAACATGATTGTGTAGAAAGTATACCATCGGTAACAATCTTCATACTACCTTACCCTTAATATGGTTGATCCACTTTTAATACTATTCAAGTGCATTTAATATACTCTTGGGGTCTGGGTAATAGTCTTTATATTACCTTACTTTGTGTTTTTCCTCAACGGAAAATTAAATAGACAGCGGGTTCGTGTAATATGTTCGTGACTTAGGAAATAATTACATAGATCATCACAAGTGTGACAAAGCAACAACACTAGAGAAGCAATCTAGGGAGCAATACATGATTAAATGAATACAATCTTTTTATTATATTGTTATCACCATTAGCGTAGTTTATTATTTAGTTTAATAGCTAAAACCAACCAAACTTATCAAACATATGATTTTACTGCTTTTTTATAAATATAAAATACAAAAATAATCTTCTCTCAACCCCTAGAATTTTGTTAGACCGTGATCAAACCTTCCTAACCTATTCCCCTAGAAAACGATAACAACCCTGAGTCTTGCCTATACTACTACTACAACGGTTAGGTATAAGGAGTTGTAAAACTTTTTGTAGAAGTCCCTTACGACAACCGCAAAAGCCGTATCCTAAAACTAGGATATGCCGTATTGAGACCTGTAAAAAGTATCTAAGGTATGGGTCAGATTGTCAAATACACCGTATCATATTCATGAATACGCCGTATAAATAAAGGACTGGATAACGTCCAGACAATCAATACGCCGTATCCATTGAGATTGGATACGCCGTATCGAAAGTCTGGGAAGACAGATTCGATAAAAATTGAAAAATAATATTCTGTGTTGTCTCCCGGCAAGCACTTTTGTTTACAATGAATTCTTTAAGTTAGAGTTGTCTTCAGCTCTTCATTCTGCCCTTGTCACGAACCATCCTTCGTCCATGATATGAAAGATTCCTTGGTAAGCGTAACACGCATCTTCTTCGGTTCTTGTCAAATCGTCATGCTCGCATTCTTTAATAGCAATATACTTCTCTGCTGGTCCAAAAGAGTACTTGATCATTTCAAACCTTCTAATTTTGCAAAACGGCGGTTCTTGGCGGGGATTTCCAAGCTTTTCACCCCTATATTCTTCGTATAGCTCCTCCTCTTCGCTAGTATGATAAGGTGCGCTATCCTGGACCAAGTCATTATCAAAGTGGCCGATGCTATGATCATCATTCGGCTTCCTTTTTATAGGCATTTGGTGAAGCTTCCAGACCTTCTTGCCTTGCTCTCCAATCCTTAATCCTGTCCATCAAATCTTTTAATCATTGGGGCTTCAATTATGGCCGTTTGATCAAATTGTGTGCACTCAAGGATTGCCAAGCTGTCATTCCTTGATGTGACAGCTTATGCTTCCTTTGTGAGTGAGTTTAGTGCAAATCCCACATCTCTTGTGTGCTTTACCATAGCTGACGTGTACTTGAGCTTGATCTTGAGCTAATGAATGCCTTGATAAGACTGAATTAACCTCGCCATTTCATTGTACTACACTTGAATTGTCTTATTCGTCCCTCAATTGGGGAAAGCCCTTTGATTTTGACTGTTGGGTAAAGATGGGACGACGGGTGAATAGTAAATGGGTTTCGCGCCCTTTTTCGACAGTTAAAACTGTTATAACTTTGGAGAATTTGCAAATATGGCCCTTGTGTTCTTTTTTCTCCTTTTCAAGTTATAAAATACTTTTGGAAATTGCAAAACCAGTCCTTGTGGTTTATAAAAAAACTCGTAAATAAAGAAAAGCACTTTTTGAGAGGCAACCTAATATTTACTTTTCCCGCATATTAGGAGTGTCTTGTGTTTTAATTCTTTATTGTTTGTTTTATTATGTTTGAATTATTTTGTAATCATGCTTTGTTTGTTTATAACTTTGTCTTATTTGCAATCAAAGGTATTTTGCAACAAAATAAGTGTAGGGGAAATATCTGGTTTTTAGAACCAAATTCAAACATTTAAAATAAATTGTTTAGATTAATTCACGTCAGTTTCGAGTCATATGATTGAATTATTAATTCTCAGGTTGTTTACGCATTTGTACAGGGTAATAACTTATAGATTTGTTGTTGCAGTGAAATTTTTCATCAAAACGAAAAATAAGTTTTCATAGAGTGTGGAGACGGCGTCACGAGTTACACGCGACGCCGTCACCACGACACTTGTGACAGGGTCAGGATATTCTTGACAGCGTCAAATGCACAGTTACAAGAAAACTTGAAAATTTTAAGTATTTTTGAAAATAAAACTTGTACAACACTTAAGAAAGTTGTAATTCTTTTATAAACCTGCAAAACTATGAGTTTAACAATTCTCTCATCCTATCTTTACTGCTTTATAGAGTCAACCCTAATTTCAGACTATATATTATTATATCACACATTTTACGCTTGGTATAGTTGTCTTTGTCTTTGATTACAGGTTATATTTGATGAGAATAAGCTTGGAAGTTCTTAGGAAGTTTCATTGGATGATTCTTGGAGGACGATTTAACTAGTTATCGCATGTTTCTTCTCCATTATTGAGCAAACCAGGGGAGTACTAGTTTCTTTTACTTGTTTTCTTTTCCCTTTATTCATTTTTACGGGTACTTCTATAGAACATTGAGGACAATGTTCAACTTAAGTGTAGGGGGAAAATAAGCCTTAGAAACTATTCTTTCATTTGCCATTTGCTTTGTCCTTAAAATGATGGGTAATATATCGAAACATAGCATAAAAAGGTAATTTTGACCAAAATTTAAAATTTTTTATGACACATACCGACGAAAACCAAGTATTATTAGCGTCTCATGGATAGGAATGTATATGACTAGCATAAAAACCTCAAATTCCAAGAAAAATGTGAGGTTCGCCTTTAGATCTATAAGAATTCGGGTATCTATTATTGATACCCAAGATAGTTTATACCTTTAGCTTTCTCGAGTTAAGGAGTGAGCAGTCATATGTGTCTATTCCGTCATTACGGATGTGTATGTGTGGTCTTTGTCGCCTTTTTTGGAGCATTGGTATCGGTATTAAATTATATGAGTGTACCGATAGTATATTAAATTATATGACTTGTTTTTGTGATGCATTTCGAGACCGCATAGTAAGTATTAGAATTTGCTAGATAAGAGGCACTAGGATTAACCCATGTTTTAAACATGTAATTGTTATGATGGTCACACTGATCATATAACTATCCTACACCCTTGTCATGTACTCATTTTTAGTGCAGGATACCCCTAGTACAACCCTCCGAGCCTATCCTTTTTCACGGTTCTTGTAATTTTCTGGTAGATTCCAGATTATTAATGAAGAGCATTGTTAACCCTTAAACCAATCGTTACACCCAAATCGCCTTAGCCTACCTTATATTTACTCACTTTTAGTACATTATTGTGTTTAACCCAAGTTAATTATTTGAGTACACGGTTGCTAAGTCCTTATCCTTGTAAATACTGTTTTGCGACGATTGGGATTCATGGTAGTATTTATTTTGCGAAAGAATAGGGAAGAAAAGTTAAGTCAATACCCCCATACATTTGTTAGATGATCTCCATGTTATTTTGATCCACCTCAAATCGGGTCATTAGTTAGATTGTAAATATCGAGCGTGTAAAAGCTCAAGTGTAGGGGTACGTGTTTTAAACTCCATGTTGTGATGTATCATGTTATTAAAAAAATAGAAAAGAAAAGTAAAGAGATTGATGTAGAGTTGTGTAGAGTTTGTATATCTTCCCGTCGAGTTCTTGGCGTTGGCAAACCAAACTAGCGTGTATTGTCGTAAATATTTAGCTAACCTTCCACTTCAATTCTCCAAACACCTAAATGTATCCCATCCGTTTCCGTTTCCATTATATGTTATCTTACACCTACACCCCACAACCCTTTAAAAGACCTCTTAGATAGTAATGAATAATGCTTACGCCTAGCGGTGGAGTTTTGATCATTTACTAAGCCTATGGTAATTTATATGCTATGACAGGTAATGAGTGTTGATTTTCCGTTTCCCCATTATGTTATAATTTATTATACAACCGAGTGAAAGAGAGAATCCCAAACACTTATGTGAGGTGCTAGTATATACTTTCCGTGCTTTTAATTACGAGGTGTAGAAGTTGGTGTTGTAAATTGTTTTAAGAGTAGGTTAATGTCTCTCTTATGCTATTGTCTAGGTAGAAAAGATCATTTGCTTAGGACTGCAAATTCCAAAGTGGAGGGGTATTTAATGTCGGTGTCATAATACTACTTTTTCGGAGTAATTGAACCCTTTTAATCGTGATTTTATGCGCCAATAATTCGGTACTTAATCGTTCCTTTTTAGGTATTTTGCATTTGGAAGGCATTTGGAGGAAATACACGTGACTTGGGCTCATTTGGAGAAGGTAGGACAAGATACGGTCCTACATCAACATTTTTATGATTATCGTTCTCATATGGTTGGTGTCGGGCTGTCACAAGCATGCTCGCACATGACGGTATATACTGTCACTGAAGTTCGATGGCGTCAGTTGTACGTCCTTGCCCAAGATATTGAATTATTCTACTGACGACAGAGTCACGATTAAAAACGCGACGCCACATCCGCAGCAATGCAGCGATTTTTTATATATCTATAATCCCGAGTTTTGTAGGGGGTTTTTAGGTGCGGGGTTATGATTGGATTTTATGGTGTCTTAAACACGAGTTAGGGGTGGCGCGTTTTGAGGTTGTGGGGGGGGATGATTTTAAAAGTGGGTTCGCCGGATTTTAGGGGTGTATATTCGTTAGACGTGAGGTATATGTATATTGGTAGGAGTGGTTGTGGTGGGTGGGGGTTTTGCTTTAAATTTGTGTCTGGAGTGGCGTTATAATGTGTTTGTGGACTCGGTATAGGATTGTATGAAACTGGATTGTTTGTTGAGTTTTAGTAGGTTTTATTGTTCTTGTGTGAATAATGATGATTAGGCTTTAGGAAAACCAGCTTTTTGGATGTATCGGCTGTATAAAATATTGGCATTTGTTTAACGGTGGGTGGTGTGTTATTGTTGGTGGGATGTAGGGGTTCTTGAGCATGGATCGTCAGGTACACCTTTTATAGGGTTGATCTTTTACTTTATTTAATTTATGTGTATTTGCATGGGTTGGATAACTTGGGGGCGTGGGTAATAGTTTCATACTAGCCTTTCTTTGTATTTTGCCTTAACCAAAATATTAAATAGAAGATTGGGTTTCGTTTTATTTATTCATGACTTAGGAAATAATTACATAGGTCATCATAAGTGTGACAATAGCAACAACCACTAGGAGACAGCAATATAGGAGTAATACATTGATTTAAATGAATCAAATCTTTTTATTATATTGTTATACACATTAGCGTAAAGGTTATTATTTAGTTATTTAATAGTTTTTAAAACAACCAAACCTCTCAAACATATCTTTTACTGCTTCTTATAATTTAAAAATACAAAAATAATATTCCTCCCCTCCCACCCCACCCCCCCTCCCCCTAACCCCGTTTCTGAATTTTGTTAGAACGTGATCAAACTTCCCACCTATTCCTCTAGAGAACGATAACAACCCCCGAGTCTTGCCTATACTACTACTACAACAGTTAGGTACTTGCTTTTGGAGTTGTTAAAATCTTGTAGAGGGTACCTTACGACGGGAACCGCAGCCTTGACATAGTGAAATCTCAAGTAAGATACTCGAGGAGTGGAGTAGGGCGAAGAAGAGCTTCGTAGCCGAACCACTATAAATCTTGGTGTCTTGGTTTGATTGTTCCTTCTCTCATCTCTTTATATTGTTGTAATTGTTATTTAGTATTAGTTTAGATATTTACATTGTTGATTCATATTGTTGACTGGTTGAGCATACAACTCGAATCTAAGCATTTTGAAAGCAAACTTTTAAAAACGTAAAACGAACCTTTAAACTATTCAACCCCCCTTTCTAGTTTCCATAATTGGTATCAGAAGCCAAGATCACTCAAGATTTTTAAAATATATTGTATTTTAAAGCTTGGATTAATCTATGGATTCCGACAAATATCTAGAAGGACAGTCCATGCAAAGAGCAACACTTTTTGAAAGTGATAGTTTTATTTATTGGAAAAATAGACTCGAGACATATGTTAAATCAAAAGATCTTGATCTCTGGCATGTTATTACTAACGGTGATATTCAACCTATTCAAGAAAATCCAGAAACCAAATTAGATGAGGTTATCCCTTTTGAAAAACAAAGTGACGATCTTAAAAGGAAGCTTGCGAAAAATAACGAAGCTAAATTGGTTATTTACAATGCTTTGCCAAGAAAAGAATATGAAATAATTTTTATGTGTAATACGGCAAAAGAAATTTGGAAAACTTTGTTAATCACCCATCAAGGTAATAACCAAGTCAAAGATATCAAGATCGACCTTTTGGTACAATAACATGAACAATTCGTCATTTCCGAAGACAAAACTATAGATAGTGCTTTTACTAGATTTAATACTATCATTACTAGTCTAAAAGCTCTTGATGAAGGTTATTCTAGCAAGAATTATGTTAGGAAGTTTCTTAGGGCTCTACACCTTAAATGGAGAGCAAAGGTCACAGCGATGGAAGAGTCGAACGACTTAACACACTGTCCACTTAGATGTACTCTTCAGATTCTCAAAGTTTACGAGTTGATCATCAAAGATAAGATTCTGAAATAGTCAACAGCTCAAGGGAAGAAAGAAATTATTTGCTTTTAAAGGCTAAGTAAGAATCTAGTGATGTGAGGTGTTCGACTTTAGAGTGAAGATGAGATGACCCATGGCGGTTAGAGAATTCAAGAAGTTCTTTAGAGAAAGAGGTAGATTCGTATAAGATACAACCTGGAACCAACAAAAACACATTCCAATAGAAGCCACGTGTTGAGGACTTAAGAACGGTAAAAGTGATAGATAATTGCTTTAGATGCGGCGATACGAATCAATCTTATTGAAGAATGTCCAAAACCACCGTAAGACAATAAACTAAGGAGCTTTTGTTGGAGGTTCTTGGGGTATGTTATGATAGCGGTGAAGAAGGACCATTGTGAAGGTTCAAAGACGAAACGTGTCTCGTAGCTCAAGCATCAAGTGAGGTATGTTCCGAATCCTCTTACTTTAGTGATGAAAACTCATCAATAGATGATTTAGTTTGAAATTAATGATTATGATTACACAGTGCAAGTTGAGTCTTAAGATCAATCACTAAAAACAAAAGATTAAAAGCCACTAGAAATAGTTTAGAAAAAGAACTTAGTATTCTAAAATAAAAAGTGTCTACACTCGAGAAAAACAAGGGAGTTGATCTCAAATGTGTAAAATGTCATATGCTTAAAATTAAGAATGAAAAACTAAAAAAGAAAGCCATTAGATTAAATAAATTTGAAAAGAGTACACATTGTCTAAATGAAATGTTAATTAATAAAAAACCCTCTGATAAAAAATTATGTTTAGGGTTTAGTTCATTTGAAGCATCATCTAGTAGAACTAACGAAATAAAATTTGTGAAAGCTCAGAAAAAGGAGTCCTCTGATGGAGGTAATTGAATATATTGGCGGTTACCCATATTGTACAGGCGGCCCCAAAAATAATTATGGGACCACCAACAGCTACGCCTGGATCTGAGAAAAGTGTGTCTTTTCAAAAATCTATTTTGAGTCCTAGACCAAAATACATAATAGTAGACAATGTCAAAGTTCCCGTTGCTAGTCATAATGAAGTTAAACAAATTTATAAGCCATTATCAAAACCCGGAGTTGGATTTTCAAAACCTAATCTTAGATCAAAAAACTCCCCATCTAGAAGATTCAATAATAATTATCCTCGTTCTAAGACATCGCAAACAAAAAGGAACATTGGTTGACAAAATCAACCTCGTGGCTTTCTCGTAACTTGGAACAACTTCCAACGTCAAAGTTACATGCCATGGGAAATGTGTCTTTCATTTCCACATCCCAACCAATTGCATCAAATGCAAGGGATGTTTAGCACTAACAACTTTGGACCCATGAGGGATTTGGGGACCAAATGTTTGAGTTATTGCCCTATATAAATAGATATGTCTTGGAGTCGACTTGGAACCCGATGAGTGGATAAAGGATAGCGGATGCTCAAATAACACAGGACGGGTAAACCAAAAAATCTTCTCAAAAGCTACAAGGCATACGGCGGAATGGTAATGTATTTTTTGGTCGCACAATCTTCGCGTATCATTGTCAAAGGTTACGATTTCAAATGACTCTATAAAAATAGATAATGTAGAATCATGTAGAACTTAAGGTTAACTTGTTATGTGTTGGACAAATATGTGACATAAGTGTAGAAGTAAAACTTTTCTGAACATGATAGTGAATTACTAAGGATTGGTATGGTTATAGGTTAGAGGTATTAGGATGAAGGTTATATGTCATAGGTTCTGAGTTTTTCTTCTGTGATGATATTAGGATATAAGCCTATAAGATCCTAATTTGATCTAGCAACGATTGATGGTAAAACTCCTTGTTGTGGCATAGAAGATTTAGGTACGCCAATTGGCGTCTATTAAATGTTTGCATTCTTTGGAATTAGTTAGATATACCGTCTTTAGATTAAGTGTGGATAACACTTCTGTGATGCTTGTAAAATTGGAAAATAAGCTCATGCTAGTCACAAAGCTAAGAATATAGTGTCAACGACTAGATGCTTAGATCTCCTTCATATGGATCTCTTTGGTTCATCCGTCGTATGGAGTTACGGAGGATATCGCTACACCTTAGTCATAGTAGATGACTACTCTAGGTATACTTGGACTAGAGTCCATATAAGGATCAAAACCGAGCCTTCGTTTCATTTACTAATATTCAGTTTTAGAAAATTCAAAAACTAATAGGTTACAATTCGTGTAAATACAGAACCGTACACGGTAGGGTAATTTGATTATATTGTGTATTTGGTGAGTTGTGTATTGGAAGGAATTACACAGTTCGATCTGATCCACGCACCTCTCAATCAAATGGCGTGGTTGAAAGGAAAAAATAGGACACTTCAAGAAATGAGTAGAATTATGTTGAATGAGAAATCGTCACCACAAAAGTTTTGGTGTAACTCCGTAGATACTTCAACATACATTATCAACCGAATCCTAATTAGAGCCATCTTAGGAAAAACACCTTACGAACTCTTGAGACGTAGGAAACCTACACTTGACTATTTTAGAGTGTTTGAAAGCAAGTGCGTCATTTTAAACACTAAAGATATACCATTACCCAATTTTGACCAAAGGACATTCGAAGGTGTATTTCATCGGTTATTTCAGCAAAATAGTAAAGCCTACATAATCCTAATATAACATACTAGGTAAGTCAAAGAATCATCTCAACGGACATTCGATGAAACTCCAACACACTTTAAAGAACATTCACCCTTGGTGGACGATGACTTAGATGAAGAAGAAGCAATTAAGGTTACCGAAAAGAAAAACCTAGAAAATGACATTGAGGATGAAACTTTAGATTGACGAAATAGTCAATATTAAAGAATCTAGGAACCATCCTTTTAGAAATATGTCATAGGAAAACCTCAACCAAAGAACCCTTAGATACAAAGCAAAAACCAAGTAATCTTCTTTTGTTTTATATCAACTATAGAAACTAGAATGTGAATGAAGCTCTTACGGATGATAGTAGGATAGTCGACATGCTAGAAGAATTAAATCATTCATTGCTAATAATGACGTTTGGGAGTTAGTTTCACAACCTAGGGATATGGAAATAATAGGAACTAAAGTTAGACGAGAACGGTATTGTTTCTCGAAATAAGGCTAGGTTTGTTATTAAAGGCTTATAATACAAGAGGGCATCGTTTATGATGAATTTATCCCTAGTTGCTAGACTTGAGTCAATTAGGATACTATTAGCTTATGCTTGTGCTTTAGATTTTAAGCTATTCCAAATGGATGTAAAAAGTGCATTCTTGAACGGTTTTATCAATGAAGAGGTATACGTGGCACAACCTCCAGGATTCATTGACTTTGAAAAACCGGATCATGTTTATAAACATAATAAGGCTTTATAGGGTCTTAAACAAGCACCCAAAGCTTGGTATGATAGATTAAGCTTATCTTTTTAAAATGATATAAAAAATGGGAATGGTAGATAAACACTATTTTTACCAAGAAGAAAAATTCAAACCTCATCATCGTTCAAGTATATGTTGACGAATTATTTTCGGTCGAAATTCTTTCTTGTCAAGACATGTTTGTGGATGAATTTACCAAAATCATGCATACGGGTTCAAGATGTCGCATGATGCGGTGACTCTTATTACTTCTTCCTTAGATTACAAATAAAAGAAATGGAAGATGGTATTTTCTTTAATCAATCTAAATATAATAAAGAAATGCTTAAGAAATTTGGTTTAGAAGAATCTAAACCTATGAAAACCCCCAAGTTCTCTGATACTAAACTCACAAAAGACAAAGAATGTGAGTCTGTAGATAGTACCAAGTATCGAGGCATGATAGGTAGTTTATTATACCTAACGGCAAGTAGGCCCCCCTGTATCATGGTTTAGGCCATGCCTCTGTGCACGCTTCCTACATTACGGCCTCCCAAAACCTCTCACCTTGAAGCGGTTAAGCATATCTTCCAATACATTAAAGGCACTACGCACTGAGGATTATGGTATCCTAAGGGGACCGGCATAGAAACAATAGTATATGCTGACTCTGATCATGCGGGAGATTATGTGGACCGAAAGAGCACTAGCGGTATTTGTACGTTCGTGAGATGTTGTTTGACATCTTGGTTCTCGAAGAAACAAACCGCTCTTGCTATATCCACTACCGAAGCCGAATACCTAAGCGCCGGAAAGGCATGTCAACAAGCACTATAGATGAAACAAGCTCATATCGACTACGACGTTTGACTCGACGACGTCCCGATCATGTACGGTAATAAAGGCGCGATTGACCTTAGCAAATACCCGGTGCAACACTCTCGAACCAAACATATCGAAAATCGTCACCACTTTCTTCGTGATAATGTCCAGAAAGGACATATCTCAATCGAAAAAGTGCCGTTCGTCGACAACATCGCCGACATTCTTACGCAACCCCTTAAACGTGAATCGTTTAACTATCTACGTCTTGGTTTAGGAATGATGAATCACATGCCATAAATTGGATTAGTTCGCTTCTCTTTCTTTGTCTTTAATTTAGTCCGTATTTCCCATTACGTGTTGTGACAATAACTCCTTAAACAACTTCATTCCGATGATTGTTATTATTTTTAATTCGCGAAATGCAAGTTATTAGTAACTCTTCCTCGTAAATCCGGTCAAAAATTAAAGTCCCAAAAATGCATTACTGAGGCGGCCCCTTATCTCAGGCGGCCCTAAAGCTTTTTCAAGCGGCCCCCTGATCGATATAAGACCACCACCAGCAGACACCAAATATTCTCACTTTATCAAAAAAAACTCAAAACTCACAACCTCTTCTTCCCTGCTGGTACGACAAACACGAACCAAAACAACCCAAAACTCAAAATCAACCACTAAAACACTAATTGACCGTTCATAAATCATCACTAATAACATTTTCCTATACATCTCAAAGATCTCAATGTAAGTCAGTTCTTCTATTTTTTTGTAAATTGGGGAGTCTGTGGCGTCATGATGAACAAATAAACTAAAATGGGGGATTTCAAATTTCTTTCAATTTTGTATCATTAGGACTACTGGTTATATTGTCATACCTTATGCTTAAATTAGGAAATAGGATTTACATACACTAGTGAGTTTATCGAAAAATTAACTTTGAACCAAAACCTCAATTTTATTTACAAATCACACACGTTAGGAACATAATAAAATTGTTGTTATGCATTGTTAATACTACTTAAAAACATTTTTAAACACATGCATAATGATCTCATGAACAAAGGTCGAGATACATAATTAATATGTATTTTTCGACATGTTTGGATGAGCAAAATCAAATTAAGGAGCGTTTGGGTTACATATTTGATTTTATTATTTTAGGTCGTGTTAGTCGTTTACTCCACATTTGTCACATTTAAGAACATACCTAGATTAATTGTGAATAAATGTTAAAGTAAAAGACTATAAAATTGACAAATTTTTTCATTTTAGGGGACAATGCCTTTGAATTAAACGGTATTAGATCTCCAAAATACCCGTAACTACATTCCCACTCTTATCTACATGAATTCAATAAACCATTAATGAAACACCATTGCGAAGCCTTGAAAAAAGGATACTTTCATGGAGGGTAGGATGTGAGTCAAAACTTTGAAAATATGAGTCATATCCATGCTAAGTTTGGATTAATTGGTTTTGATTTTTTGTTGAACATAAACGAACAAATTGTTCCTCGTTTTGTTCTTGAGTTTTATATTCAACTCACGTTTAACTATAACTCCAAGGGTCATTTTACGGTCAACTTTGTCAAACAAATAAGTCATTCTCTCTCACGCTTGTGGAATTCGGTTCAATTTGTGAAAATCTCTTTCAAGGTCAAGTGTCCAAACCGACATGTGGTCACTGACTACTTGTCAAATAGGTTGTTCCAAGTAAAGGTCGTTACAAAACCACTCCTTCTCCAAATGTCAGTAAGTCTCTTATTCAAGTTCCTCGACAAGGTCAAGTCACTCGTACCAAAAACAAGAAACCCGTTGTCGTAGACAAACACAAAATTTTAACCCGTGAAATTCAACCTCATATGAAACCATATATGTTGCTGGGGCTAAAAGTGAACTATGCCAATCACATTGATTAGGACCCATCGCATCATTAACCGGTAGCAATCAATCATCCAACTCCCTATCTCATCTTTTCTAAGCCAATTTGATTAGGGCTCACCTGACCACCCAACCACTTACGTCAATTCCATGAGCTCGGGAGAAGAATATGAAGTGACCACCTGAAGTAGAGGTGCCATCTCCTTCTTCAAGATGCAAAGGCGACCAGCTTTAGCCATAGGAACTCCTTCTCTATCGTTCGAGTGTATCCCTATTGTCTTATCCAGATGTAAACGAGCAAGGTTCAGGCACCGGGCGAGAATAGGTAGTCATTGGTGGGTCAAATCTCAGGGAAAACTTTCTAATCTATTCTCCTCTATCTGAGGCAATCACTACGAACATGCGCTAACCTCATATATCTCCTTGATCGACCTCTTATTCGGGCAATGAGGGGTCCATCCATTAGATCTGCTGGTCTGCTCGGAGCGTAACCATACTTGGAGGTTTCATACCCGACGGGAATGAGAAGGTCGGAGTTAAGCATACGCTATCAGGAAAGCTAAGGCCCTTCGGGCGATTCTTGTGGCCACATTAAGGTTTCCCAGCTCTCAATCAAACGAAAGGAAGGGCCCAAACCGTTAGGGAGCATATGTTTCCAATAGCAAGAGTCAGTCCAAGCAGCGGAACACGTTACCCATTTCAACTAGGGAAGTTTCCAAACTCAAATTCGAAATGAGATCTTCCATCTTGATTAGCATGGTAGGTAGGCATGAAAGATGAGGCAAAGAATGTTCCGCATCTCCGCGGCCAGAAGCTTTCAAGACAGGCAAAGGTAAGGGGAAAAACAGATAAGGAAGGGGAAAAACAGATAAGAAAGGGGAAAAACAGTTCAGAATGACTTTGCTAGGAGTTAGGACCTTTCATCCAATACATGTCAGGGGATTTTTATCCCAATAGAATGCTATTTTACCTAGGTCAAAACCACGTTAAGGATACCTCTTTATACCCTATTATAGGCTTAAAGCATGAGGGTGGACCCTTATTTTAGCTTGCCTATAGCAGGTATTAGAGAAGGATGACCCGCATGTGGGTGAAAAGCCTCTCTAATAGCGGAGAGTGATAGTACGATGGATAGGTCTCATCAGAGGTTCTGGCTGGTATTGCTGCTATAAGTCCGTTCGGGGAGTCCGTGGCATAAACAAAGAAGGATTTGAGTCTGAGAAAGACTGTTTCCCCATTTTCATACGAATAGTGAGAAATCTAAGAGTTTATCCAGTTGGGGCATAGAAAGAAGACCTGAACTCGGTGTTTCCTCAATCTGAATAGATCAATCTGGATTATAGGCCAGTAAGCCCGGAACCTGCAAGTGGGAGCCTGCTGGCAAAGAGAATGTTAGTGAGTCTTAGCCATGATCAGACGAATGGTGTCAAAGACCAGAAAGAAGAAAGAGGAAAATGAGACATTCAATCATGATTTAGCGGGGGCAGTTAGACGATGCAAGGTATGCTTCAGAAGGCCTAGTTCAATCTGAGAGGTTTCCCATGCTCTCGCTCCTTAGAAAGATTAGGTGATAGGATACGCCGACCTTTAGTTAGAAAGAGCCGGGTGACCCCCTATCAATCTGCTTTCGCCGCTAGCCTCTCCTTTGCTTTTTTAGGGTTCCCATGCCTTGAAGAGGTTAGAGAGGGATAAAAAATCCGGATTGAAAGATAGGCATAGATAGTCTAATCAAGAGGATTAGGCATGAGCATACAAAATCAGTCAAATATGAGAAAGATAGATACGAAATCCGAATCAAAAAGATAGATATATCAGAAATCCGGTATGGAATGATAGATCAATCTGAAAGACGAGGCATGAATGCTAGAAGGCAGGGATAGGTATTCAACCAGAAACCTGAACCCTTTAAGTTGTTCCTTCTATGGGTAAGTCAAGTTCAGTTAGAAAGTCCTTCCCTCTCTGCTCATCTTTCCCCGTTCCTAGCTTAGCTCTCACTATTGAAGCTCGTACGCAATGAGCCTCTCACGTTTCACTGAGATTGCTGCTTAGTCCTTCTCAAAAGCCTAATTCGTTCGCCTATGAATAGTCAGCCGAGAAAAGTCGAATTCTTTCGCCTATAGGTAGCCGGAAAAAAGGAACTTGATGATGTTCTTCTCCCCTCGTGGTCTCTATCTTATAGAGCATGACGCCTTGTAGTCTTATAGAGTTTCGGTACCCTATCCTTTACTATTAAGAAATTTGGAACAACCATTTATTCTATTTACAAGAGTGAAATTCAATGATGTCAGGCTAACTGAGCTACTAACCCGAAGGGAAAGCCATGTACGTAGCAAGTACTCCCGAACTCTTGCTTTGATTTCTTTTACAAGTGTAATAAATCTCAGGACAGCTTTTGGAAGTAGTAATTATTCCATGCCTTACGGAGAGAGAAGAGTCTGACGGCCCTATGACGCCTTAAGGCCCTTTCTACTTGGGAGATCTTCTTTCATCAGCTGTATCGGCTCAAGCTGTTGTTTAGGACTAGGCTGTTTAGGAAACTGGAATTCCTTTAGTTTAGTAAGATAGCTCATGAGTGAAGCTTTCAAACCAGTTCCTTATTTCATTAAGGGTCAAGGGAATAATGCAGTTCAGTCTTCTCTTCTTTTTATTCTTTTTTTTTACAGGGGTGTAAAGATCAGGGCAAGAAGCTAGACCCCGCAAGGTAGTTTTTACTTGCTTACTTGAACTAGTAAGGGGAACATTTACTAACTAACCTTTATTTAATACCATAGTATGTATAACTTTCTTCCTTCTTTGGCGCATAAGCACTAGATCGAGGGCTTTCGAAACGAAGTACTTGGCTTGCTTTCCTTCCCCCACTTAATCGGAATCTCCTTCACTCACAACAGAAGGCTTTGGCTCGACTCAAAGAACTGGGTCACTGATAGAACTCCCTTTTGAGGTAATAAGAGTGATTATTTTAACTAAGATCGGATACCCGCTTGAAGAAGACAAGAAGGAAGAGACCTCGAACAAAGACAACTAGCCCCTCCCAGAAAAGAAGGGAGGATCTTGGGATCTTTCATTCCTAGGGCCTAAAGACCGGCTTCGCACCTTCTGTCTTCGTCTTTCTTGCAATGTAAGTAAGTTAGTTCAATAGAAGCCGGATTTCTAGGTGAAAGCTCAGTTTAGCCAAGCCTTGAAAGTTGAAACTATCCATGAGCTGGACGAATTCCTTTTGTGAAAGGCTCAAAAGTATAGCGAGTTAGGCGATAATTGTCTCAAGATTGACAGATTTACTTAGGGGGATATGGAAGATGAAGGGAACCCACTTTCCCTCCCCCAACCCCATTTCCGTTCGGGTGAGAAGATAAGAGAATATTCGCCGACATATCCGATTTAGATAAACTGCGCCGGGATCAAGCCCTCTGTAGAAAAATTGATTGGTCACCCAGAAAGAAAAGTATTCAGAGATAGTGGAATTGAGGGATCTCTACTTTACGTACCTCTGTAGTCTTAAGAGAAAGTAATACACTCAGTCTCACAGTTGGTGGATTTAGTGGAGGATCTAGGGCCTTAGCCCGAAGCCCATAGAGAGAGGCAAAAGCCTATAGCACTGCAGGAAGACCAAGGTAAGGTCTCGATCGATTATTTTAAGTGTGGTCAGTCACCTATTTGATTCTACGGCCAATGCAGCTAAATGAAAATAGCAATGAAACTGGGGAAGCTTAAATTACTAATATAGAAATTGAAATCAGATAAAGATGCCTAGTCTGCGTTGTTAGAATCCATTGGAGAAAGACTTGCTCACTTCTTCATCTGTGAGATGATAATATTTTCAAAATTTTACAATAATTGGATTGGACTAGATTGGTTCACTAATATAATGATATAATTGAAGTTCAAGTTATGGACTCATTTTATATATATGTTTCTTTTATGTCTTATCAAGAAGCCCAAAAACTCTTTGATCTTTATACTATAGAAGAGAAGAGGAATTTCCTGGAGCTCTTTCTTTCCATTTATTTTTCGAGCTTGGCGGAAAAACCTCCCTATCAATACTTCCTTGCTATCCATTGACAAGAGTTGGAGGGAATCAAATTAGTAATCTAACCCCTTAGACCCTTTTGCATACTTCGATCTACAAGGCTTTCATCGATGCTTTTGTCAAGGCGGCTCCTCATATGAAATCATGAAAAGGATCTGAATCTATATAAATAGCCCAGAAAATGACAGCCATCAAAAGGCCTAAGCCCATATTATAGCCTCGGTCTGTCCAAATGATGTTCAGCGGTCTCTTCTCTACCCAAGTAGCTGTGGCCCATAATCCAGGGGACCTGAAAGCAGTTAATCATGGCTCATAGATGTGAATTGAGAAAGCAAGCCAAGTCCATGCAAGAAGGCCCGCTGGATCTATCCAAATGAAAAGCCAGCCAAAGGTGGCTCTTCACATGAAATCATGCAAAGGATATGCGCAACCAGTCAATCATGCTATGCATACCTTCCAACCAATCGGCCAATCACGCTATCCTTACCTTTCAACCAAGCCTTTCGATTCCGCTTCTGCAGCAGTATATAATCTCGGTCCCTTACCTTGATGCCTACAGCTCAACTTCTTTTCCAGTGATGTCAAGAATCTGCAAAATACTGCTTTTTCTTTTTCTTCTTCTTGGTCTCTTCTTTCTAAATGGCATCGCGGCTACACGACAGAAAGCGATGCTGCCCCACTCCGCCGAAAAAGGGGGCCGCTTTCTTCCCCCCAAAAATGCCAGTTCCACCATCAGGGCCCAGCAAGCAGCATAATTCTGTTCCGGAGCGGTCCTTCATTCCAGCAACAGTAGTCTATGGTTCAAAGCGCCTTGTTCCATCCGGCGCGAATCCCCTCCATCACTAAGGCGCGCTCCGGCTTTCGAGCCTCCGCTTGCTCCCCTTATATGTGGACTTATTTCAAAAACTTTTATTTTATAAAGTAATAAAGACTAGTCCCGATTGATGGATGAATGCCAATCTCGCTTTCTAATGTTATTGTCATGTTGATGCTATATTAAAGAATAGAATCTCAAAAAGTTTCTGAAAGTCCCATTCTTTAGAATTGTCTTTCTCGTACTGTGTAAACGAACTTCAAGTCTGAATTGTGTACTCAAGAGGAAGCGTCACAGCCTAGGTTTGGGCCACCATCTCTCTCAATCTGTATTCATGACGATATAGGAAGCACCTATGTTAGTCTTTGGCTTTCCAGACAGAACAGACGCGTTAAGCAAGTAAGTCAGTCAGTTCAATGTCATATTAGGGGTTTGAAGCTCGGTAGCTAAGGAAGTGGGTCAAAGCAGGCTACTAAATCGACTATTTCAAGATACTTTTTTTATTTTACGTCTGCTTCGGTCTGTGCTTTGGAGTCTTCGTCCCTCTAGCCCGTAGTCTGTCTATGAGAGCGAGTTCATGTGCTTGCAGTTGTAGAACCATTCGCCTATCCTAAGGGTAAGGGCCATTGCCTTCAGTCGGTAAATAGATCGAGGGTGTCGACCCTAAAATTTATATATAACTTTCTATATTATTTAATGTATTAAATGTATTTAAATTGTATATATAAATATTAAATGTATTTAAATTGTATATATAAATATTGGGTCG
>BQNB010049717.1:0-41904 GCA_026074375.1 Tanacetum coccineum | reverse complement strand
GTTAATTGTAATTTAGAATCGTTTCAACTTACCGAGAACAATAAATTCAATTATACAACCACCCTCTCCATACACCTAACGCTTCAATGTCTGTATTTGTATTATTCTCGCTAGGCTGCACGATAATAATATGAGCTTAAGGCCTAGTGGAGTTTGGCTGATCTTTTTTAGGCCAACTATTGCGTGTTCCGAGTGTACATGCCTGCAAATATAATAATTTGCCCCGCCATAGTTACATGGCTGCAAATATAACAATAGCCATTCGCAAGTATTTCCCACATTGTATCTCCATCTCTCTCAAGGCACATTGATTCTCATAAAAAACCTGAACACCATAAAACAATCATGTCAAATAAGACAAAACAAAAACAAATCATATGAACGTTATAAGCTGATAAGCTGGAAAATAAGCTAATCCAAACATCTTCAAATCATGCCATATGAAAAAGCCATAAGCTCAATTAAGCAAAACCAAAGTTTATAAAAAAACCTCTAAAATCAATTAAAAAAACGAAATTAACAAAAACCCCAATTCATGACAAAACCCTAATTTCAAAATTCAATTTTTTTCATATGTACAAGTCATAATAATTGCTAAACTTGAAAGAAATAAGATTAAAAAGGCATATCTGTACCTTTCTTCATTTTTCGGGATTTTGATTAGCCTTAATCTTCCACATCTTAACACCATCAAAACTAATCGAAAAAAGGCATCACTCTTGATATGAGGCAGAAAGATAGTGGATGGTTCGAAAAAAAAACCCTAAATAAAACCCCAAATCTAACAATAACTTTAGATGCTGTAAGATTATATTTTTAGGTTCATGTACCTAAATGAAAAACACACCAAATACATTGCCACCCACCGTTTGGTTTGTGTCTGTGTGTGTGTTTCTTGTTAATGTGAAAGAGAAAAGGAGAACCAAACATGTACCCCAACACGTGTATGCAAAATGAGAGAGAAGATAAGAAACGTGTCACCCGAGTTTTTAATAAACGCATTGAATGACCTCGATTTGGTAATCTTGCCCTTTAATATAAAGAGTATAATTTGCTTTAGAAACTAAATCGCTTAAGTGGTGTTTAGTTGTAAAAAAAATTCATGTTTTTTTTGTTTTTAAATTCCTAGAGAAGAGAATAGTTTTTCTTCTCTAGAGAAGAGTTGAAAATTTTAAAAACCTGTTTAGATGGGAGTTGTATTTTTCTTTTTTAAAAAATAAAAAGAAATGAAGAATAGTAAAATGTAATTTTTATTTTTCTATATCAAATTAGAAAATGAAAATTTTGTTTTTTTTGAAAAATATTGAAAAAAAGTGCAACAAAACAGTTTTTCAGCTTTTTCATTCTCAAATGAAAATTTTCCTAAAAAAATGGGATATTTTTCCCCAAATAAACACACCCTTAAATACTCCGTATATCATAATTTGCATACAATAAAAGGTAACTTATAAAATGTCAAATGTCTTTACTTTTACATAATACAGTTGATAATGTATTTACAAATAAAATATTAATTTTAGTCTTGCATATTAATCGTACTAGACTACTAGACCTTCCCGATCCATTGGTATACATGCTTTTTTCCCTTGACTTAGATAAGAAACGACTTTAATCGTACTAGACCTTCCCGATCCATATTTTTACAACTCATTTTTAGGCTGTGTTTGGCAACAAGCGTTTTGAAGCGTTTAGGAGCGACAAACAACAAACGGTAAGCATTTTAGATGAAAAACTTGTTTGGCAACACCTCAACAAGCATTTGAATATTGTTTAACCGCTCCAATCTCAAATGCTTCTTGAAGAAGCATTAGCGGTTTGTTATAATTTTACATTTATACCCTCAAATATATAATTTATACTCCCTCCGTCCCAAAATTATTGCCTCCCGACAAAAAACACACAGTTTAAGAAAAATGCATTTATTACTGCTTTCTCTTTCTTACTTTTTGACATAATGACAGTTTTACCCTTAGCTAATTAATTTAAGTCTTCCTTAATGTTTGTAATATTAATTTCCAACAAGGGTAATATAGTAAATTTGATCAAACTTCCCTATTTATTTTTAGTAGTGGACAATTAAATTGGGACATCCCAAAAAGAAAACGTGGACAATAAAAATGGGACGGAGAGAGTAATTTTTTTAATTGGGTTATATGCCCTTTTTCATAATTTTACACTTTATAATACCAAACATCTTTTTTAAACTTACTTCTTCCGCTAACTGCTCCGGCTTACTGCTCTTGCTACTGCTACTACTGCTTACTGCTACCGTTACGTGTCGTCAAACATAACCTTAAAATGTAATATATCCTTAAACGTTCGAACCTCAAATCAACTAAAGGTTTTCTTTTTGAAAAAAAGTTCTCCTGCTGCTTTGCGCGGGTAACAATCCAGTTAGTTAGCAATTTTTTATGCCCTTCAAAAGTACTGCTACTATTTGTATACCTATTAATAAAACATCATTGTATTTGTTTAGTCGTTGCCCGATGGTGTGGGACATGTTGGCCGTTGGACCGGTTGGTAGGTTGGTTTCCCCTGGTCAGTTCATCATCGCATACTATTAGGGAATTGACTAGCATAGCATGTCTTGATACACATGCTATAGTTCATATGGGTTGATTCATGATTGTGTGCATAACTTGAGGTTATCAACAGGGTATAAAATGAATAGAAATGAGATAATAATAGCCTTATATGAGGTAAACATTATTTGCAAACTAGAGGTTCAATAACGCTAAACTTGTGAATCCGACCCATTGGCGGTCATGACCAACATGTGTTAGGAAAATCGCGTTACACCATGATTAGAGGACGGGATTGAACGTGTGACCTGTGAGTTATGCTAGGCTACCATCACGCGGACTATAACATCAAACATGTTATCCATGTCAAAATAGTATTCTATCCTTGACGTCAGTTTCTCAATCATTTAGGTAAGACTAATCGGACAGGTCTTTAGTAGTGAAGTGAGAAAATAGTATTAGTCAAGGTGGACAAGCATTGAGAAGATATGGATCTCTGTTTGGATAAGTGGTTTGCAATAAAACATGTTCAACTAGTCTGAGGTTCCATATGACTTAAACCATGCGTTAATAGACAACAGAAAAGGGATTTTATAATAGAAATGTTCATTACAAGAATGCAGTTTTTATGTAGGGCTGCAAGTTTAGTTCAAACCATGCGTTAAGTATTTCGTTATATAAGATTCTGTTGAAGGTTGGGCTTTCCTTTATCAGCTGCCATAGTCAGTGCTCTGGACTAACTGATTTGGTTTATGCTGTCTTACTAATCGAAATAGTGAAAGTCTATACGAAACCTGTTTAAGACATGCCTATCTTACTAATCGAAATAGTGTCATAGATTAATCTATACGAAACCTCTATCTGATCTGCACAACATGTTTTTAAAATACTAAGTTCCATTGTGACTCAATTCGTTCTTAGTTATATGTTAAGAATTCTGTGATAACTATTTGTAACCGTGGCTGCAAATCTTAATGTTATTAGACTGATGGTTGTAATCGTAACCACTGTATTATATGTGCTTGATGTCAAACTTCACTCTAAACCACCTTAAGGCTTCTTTTTGTATAGAATTATGCTTGGATTTGTAAAAGGTTAGAATCATTAAACTGAGTTATGGATACTGAAATGGTTCTTTGTATTACAAAATCAGACTAGTCGCTTCGAGATCCCTCCCGCAAGACCAGATTGGTGGGCAGAAGAAGCATGGAAAAACCTCTTCCTTCGACGAAAACTAAAAGATCCATGGTTTCCCGGTAGAACCCTATTTCGCCCAAGTTGCCCAGTCTCCCTCTCCTTCCCCCGCCGCCTTCCGACCCGCGGGGCATTCGGGCTTCTTTCTTTTTTTTTAGGCCGAAGACAAAAAGTTGACCCACTTCATTCGAGTCTTGTCCTAAAGTCCCACGCATACCTGCTCTTCGTATATAGAGGCACGATTCTTGGCATCCTGCTTCATGTGTGTTCTGCAACATAAGTACAGCAGATACATTTTAACTGGACCATGAAGTGATTCTATATAAGAACAACATATGTTTACTTAGTAGAGGAACATCTGTTTTTCAACAATATAAACCCGTTGGTGGTACTATTCTTCACTACGTGTTATTTAATCCAATAAATGAAGTATGAATTCAATAGTTTTGTATTTGTAGCTGCAAAATAGACAGTAGATAGGATATAACTGCTTGCAACTTACTGGCTCACCGAATCATAGATCCATAGATCTAAATAATAAACAGGACACTGTGCTCCCCGTTGCCCAACTACTGAACAACCCCAAAACATGAATTTCATAAAGTTATTAGCTTCTTATATGCTCCTAGGTTATGTGAGTCGTTGTTGGCAAGAGTCGACTTTATTTTATGTTGCTAATTTTAATTTTTTGGTCTTCTTGTGCTTATTTTTCCATGTCATCGATTGAACTTACAGGTTGTCAAATTTGGTGGTATGCAACTTTGTACTCACATAACATATCTGTTGTGAAGGTAATTTTAAGTTTTTTGTAGTAAGTCCAAATTTTATTTCCTTTGCTGTAAGCTTTTCGTTGATTTACCTTTTGTTGAATTATCAGTTACAGGTTAAATAATGGTTCATATATCCTTACTGATCTGTTCTAGATTCAAAAACATGAAACTATGATTTCTTTTGCTTTAAGCTTTTGGACTGATGTAGCTTTTGTTTCATGAGTATTGTCGGCTTTAACAATCATCTAAATTCTATTACAGTGGTTTAAAACTATAAAGTAATGAAATTTTTGCCAACACAGTATATATTAAGTACCAAAACCAAACTGTGATACTGGATCACATTTTTTAAGTCAATGAAGGAACCTTTCAGCCAAGATCTAAACCTATGAGGCAAGGTAGAAAAGCGAAGATCTAAAGTTAAAGCTATCAGAGTATTAGTATAATGTATCAAACTATCTTGGCCTAGATAAAAATGTTACCCATTGCAAGCTTTTCGAGAGCAAGTAGTAAGCTGTATATTAAGTTCTGATTCTATTGTTTATGCTTCAGCTGGAAAGGTGTATTCCTCACTCCTGTGTGTGCCTGATGTCCACTTTTCATGCAGCTGCTTTGGTATCTATTCTTTAAGTGTCTGTCCAGCAATGTATCTCTTATTCAATTGGGATTTGATAGTTGAATTTGGTGAATAAAAGTTACATTGTATGAGAAGGAATACACAAGGCCATGTCGACACATTTAAGCAACTCGTGCCTGCAGTAAAGCCCACATTAAAAACCTGTGTTGTAAGTAACCAAGGCTCTAATATACCCGATTAAAGAGAAGAAATACCATATGGAGCCATCAAGCGGCCATTTTCCATCACTCTCTATGTATACCGAAATAATTGCCGCCGGATCATCCAAACAGCTAATTAACGACACCGGAGACGATAAATCTTCTGCATCTGCTAATAAACTCGAGTCCATGGACGACCTTTTAATCGAAATCTTACTCCGGTTACCACTAATCTCCCTTCGTCTCTTCAAATCCGTATCCAAACGCTGGTTATCTCTCATTGCCGATCCTAATTTCACTATGCTTCGAGGCCGAAATTCGAATATCGATCCTCCTTCCGGTTTCTTCCTCCTGCAACCCTCAGCTTCATCTGAATTTGCTTACGTGGCATTGGACGCAAGGATTCCAGGCACACAATCACCATTAGTAGCCACCTTCACTTTTGACTTAGATTCAGATTATATCGAGGTTTTGCAAGCGTGTAACGGTCTCATGTTATGTTGTATTAGGCCTGATAAGTTTTATGTATACAATCCAACAGTTAATAAGTATAAAATGCTTCCACTTCTGAATGTTTGGGACCATGAATTATTAGTGATATGGCCGATGCTTTTGATCCTAAGATATCAGTCATTATAAGTGGTTGTATCCGACGAGGATTATAGCAATATTAGATATTCTGTACGTTGTAGAGATTTTTACTGTGAGTGGAATGTTTGTTCTCGTATGTTTGAGTATGAAAAGTTTGAGGGCTTTTTGTGATTTTGTTATTGGGTATGATGCTATTCATGGATTGATGTATTCGGTGAGGTTTTTCATTTGATTTGGATTTGGAGGAATCGGCGGTTTATACGACGTAGAAGTTGCAACGCCTAAAACGTTGAATGGGAAAGCGTATCGTGATGATAAGTTATTGGAGTCTCGTGGTTGTTTGCTTCTTGTTAAGATGGTTCAGCCTATGTCTTTGCAGATGAATGTTTATGAACTGAAGATTGATTATTCTGGGTGGTCTGTTGTGTATCATGTTAATCTTGTTGATATTAGTACCAGCTTTTGTGGAAAGTTTGAGTTCTTACCGAGACGTTATATGGTACGAGCTATTGTGTTGGGGGAAGGAGAAGAGGATCCGTTTTTGGTGGTGGAAGTACCCGGAAAGCTTTTACGGTATGATATTATTTCAAAGACATACTATGAGCTCTGCGAATTAGTGCCAATTCGCCCTCGTGTTACTAAATTTTGCAGCTTTCTGTTCATCGCTTCTCTTGCTGGTGTGTGATTCTATTCCATTTTCAGTTATGATTAGATACTTTCTATTGTATATTTGACAATATTGTTCATCTTTAGTATTCATGATAGTATAAAATATACTTGGTCAAATATGATCTAGGCGTTTCCACATTATATTAAAAATTTACGCAATTATGCATTAGAGTTTGTTGCCAATTTGAAGAATATTCATTCATTTTGTGTTGTTAGTCAGCGAATTGCCATTTTTTTATGTGGGTCAATGAGCTATCCTTTTTCTATCTTTTTTTTGTTATCTGGGACACTTAACTATGAGTTTGAAATCGACTAAGGTTTAGTAGAGTGGTCTTGTTAAAAAACATTTTACTATAAAATTTTCAGGAAGCGCGATACAGAGATGGAAGTAAACGCCCATTTACGGCTAGTTTGTATATATTTACAGATGTTCCTTCAAGTCTTACTTCTGTACATCAATTTCTAGTATAATAAAGATAGGAAGCGCGATACAGAAATGGAAGTAAACACCCCTGTCTGCAATTCATAACTTTGACTTTAAAGTGTCAAACTGGGTACTTCTGTAATTTTAAATTAACCGAGTTTTTGATTGTTTTCATATCTCCCAAGATGATTTTACTGTGATACCCTCTTATATAGTTAAATTTGTTTTCCATTTTTGTTGAAAAAAGAAATATGTGACTATTTTAAGTCAATTTCCGACTCATTTGACGCTCAGTTCAAAGCTTATTTGAGCCCTATCGCATTTGCTGGTGTAATAAGCTTATTTGAGCCCTATCGCATTTGCTGGTGTAATAACTTATACGTGAAAGAATACGGATCAATGCTAAAACCCATTTGGCCTTTCTAGGCAGAAATTAGTACCAGCTTTTGTGGAAAGTTTGAGTTCTTACCGAAACGTTATATGGTACGAGCTATTGTGTTGGGGGAAGGAGAAGAGGATCCGTTTTTGGTGGTGGAAGTACCTGGAAAGCTTTTACGGTATGATATTATTTCAAAGACATACTATGAGCTCTGCGAATTAGTGCCAATTCGCCCTCGTTTTACGAAATTTTGCAGCTTTCTGTTCATCGCTTCTCTTGCTGGTGTGTGATTCTGATCCACTTTCACTTATGATCAGATACTTTGTGTTGTATATTTGACAATATTGTTCATCTTTAGTATTCGTGATAGTATAAAATATACTTGGTTTGTTGCACATTATATTAAAAATTACACAATTATGCATTAGAGTTTGTTGCTAATTTGAAGAATAGTTGTTCATTTTGTATTGTTAGTCAGCGAATTGAGTTTGACTACATGTTTTAGTCAAAATAATTATGGTTAATTATATAATCATAATTATGAAGTATGAAATTAACTTGAAATTACTATTGAACTCAAGAGTTTGCGTTCTTAATTACTTTAGTTAGTATAATTATGTTCTTGTTAAGACATAATTATAAAGTCCTTGAATTTGTCAATGACTGATGTGTAGAAAAACAAATTTAATATACTTATAGTATTAATCCCGTAAGAATTCTTTCCAAAATACTTCTCAAACAAGAGAAATATAAGGTAAAAATCTCACTAAAGAAAACACAATTTGTATATTTTTTATCCGGGAAGTACTTTTCCTCGGGTCGTGTCCCAACGAAATCGTGAATTGAGAATTTAGGAATAATTCGGATTCGAGTTTAGAATAGTAAAGGATTTTTGAACTTTGAGTTATACTACAAATGTAAAAGCACGAATTAAACACAATTAACTAGATCGAAATTTAAATGCACAAAACGTATTAAAGCGAGCTAAAACTGAAATTTAAAATCTAAGGCACAACTTTTAACAAATTTTATACCTAAAAATCACAAATTTAAAATGAAAATTTTAGGAAAAAGAATTGGAATTTTTTAACTATTTTTGAATTTTTTATGAATTTTCAAAGAAAAAGATATTAACTAAAATCTATTTTAATTCCTAGAAAATACAAATCAAATGATAAAAATAAAGAAAAATGATTTTAAATTGCTAAAATGATGCAGAAATATAATGGTACAAAAAGCCCCAAATTTTATGACCTAATTAAACCCTAATTTGTCCAATTAAAACTATAAACCCTAATTTAATACTAATTTGAAAAATATTAATTCTAATTATTATTCTAGAAAAGACAGGGTAGATAGTGTAAGAAAGGAAAGAACAGGGTAGGCGGGCTAACTTCTAGAAAATTACACTTTAATAGAAACGGGTAACCCTAGACTATTAGAAAAGTACCAAATAGACCCTACGAATTTGCTTATTTTTGGCTTATTAAAAATTGAGAATTAGCAAAAACTTAAAACTACAAACTTATAGACTAGCTTATTATCTACAACTTTAATAAAGGCACTTTGGGTTTTTAACAACAGAATAAGCTACAAAATAAGCTCTTTAGATTCTGTTACAGAAACTTAAGGTTTCCCTAACTTTTAAGTTTTTGGCTTATAACAAGCTTATTTCTAGATGAACATGGAAACTAAAAGAGGCTTATTGTAGCTTAAGATGAGTGCAAGAGATGTCTAAACTAAAATTAACCAAGCTTTAACAAAAATTGCAAGAAAATTAATCTGAAAATGTGCAAGTTTTTGCTTAAACTGAAACAAGCTTTTTACCAATAAGCTAAACAACTCAATTCTAAACCTTAGGAACTAAATTTCTAGAATTAAGCTAACCTTTATACTGTGAACAAGCCTAGATAAAAGGTTTTTCAATTTAACAACTAAAAATGAAAATTCAAACTGAATTTAAGCTAAAAGTTTCAAATACTACTATACTAACTTGACAGACTAAAATAAGCTACACTAAAAAGCTTAGAATGAAATCTAAGAGATGAATTTTGTAAAACTCCTTGACTACTAATTATTTGCTTAATATCAAGCCCTAACTTCTAATTATGATTGTTTAAAGGAAACTAGAAAAACATATAGCAACAACAGCTGAAAGTGTTGATGCTGATGCACTTTGTTGCTGATGCAATTGGCAATGAACAAAGATGCAGGCTAACTTTCTACTTTAGAACTCTTTTAACTACTCAATACATGTAAATGAAACTGCATTAATCAAGTTTGACATCTAAAATGCTTTTGAAACTTTTGTCTACAAAATCTCATTACTCATAACCTGCCCTGGTGCTAGGCTTACTTTTTAAGCTCAAAAAATCTTAAATTCTTCTTACTAATCTTTAAAACCTATTCTAAACCTGGTAAAATGACTAAACTCAACTAAGCAAAGAGATTTAACAAGGTTAAATTGACTTTTGGAGTCAAAGAAAGCCTAAACCAAACACACCTTTATTAAAACTGTCAAAGCTAGATTGAGCTTAAAATCTATTTAACAACTAAAACAGCTTATTCTTTTTATCTACTCACTCTAATTTTAACCTACTTAAGCTATTGAATCATTAAAACCTACAGCTTATTAGAAGCAATAAGCTACTTTCTCTCTTAGGCTTATTACACTACTTATGACAGAATTTAAAGAGTGAGAACTAGAAATGATTATAACTAGAACAGAACAAAGCTAATACATCTACAAGCTAATTAAGAAAAGTGAAACAGGATTAAACATGAAAATTCAAAAGAAATAAGCAATTTGATATAAGCTATATATTTGCTAAAATGAAATTTAGAAAAGTAAACCTGAGATTTGAAGAGTCTTCACACTTAAGCTATCCAAGTGAAGAAGCTTAAGTGTTCCTAAATGGCACCTTGCCTCTAAACCCGAGCTTTAAGCTCAATAAGCTAGATTAGCTTATTTACCTTGTAGCTTCCAAAATTGAACACAAAACACTCAAGTGATCATGACTTGATTAAAATTGATTAAAGTGAGTAAATGAAAGTCTAAAAGCAGGATTTTAACTAAATTTGAGCTTATGAACAAGAATAAGCTCAAACGAGCTTATTAAGAGCTTATTGATTGAAAATGACTTAAAATTGAAAACAAAAAACACAAATACTTGTAAACTGAAGTGTATTACTCTAATAGATGAAGTACAAGATGTAAGAGAAGAGTACAAGAGCTTAAGAGCTTATTTACTAAAAGCTTGAAAGAAATTGCTTAATATTGACGAAATTACAAAATGGAAATTTAAGACAAAAACAACAACTGGCAAATGAGCCCTATAGCTGCTATTTATAGAGAATAGAAGGAGAGGGGTGAAGAATTCTAGAATCATCCATTTAATCGTGGCCCTTGATCATTCTCGAGCAATTTGTAGCCGTTTGATTATTGGTGTGAGGTGTTCGGGCCAATGAAATATCCACTGGACTAGGTGAGGTGGGAGGCTTATTGAACCAGTTCGATGTTATAGAGGACGGGGTGAGAAATTCGCAAGGTTGGGGTTTTTGTGTGAAAAAAAGCGGGAAACAGTTTGGGTTGTTGGCGTTGTTACAAAAAAACGCGCTTTCTGTTTGAATCTACTGAAAGATGCCATAAATGGGTCCCCAGCCTTTGCCCCGTTTAAGTTAGTTTAATAAAATAAGTTAAAGAAATGGCAATTCCAGTCCTTGGGTTTTCCTTCTTCATTTTCTTCTTTAATAACAACTTTCCACCCTTTTGCAAATTTAGTCCCTTGATCTTTATAACTCCAAATAGGCCTCTAAACTTTGAACACTTGTCACTTTTAGTCCTTGGCTTTAGTATTTTGGCCTTTGACCACCTCCTGCAGTATCGCTGATCTGGCTTTGATCTTTGGCTGTTTCTTCACTCTTTTTCTTGTCTCTTTCGTTCCTTGTCGGTTTTTGACTGGTTTTTCTTCTTTTTGTCCTTTTTATCCTTTCCTGCACATTAGACACAAAAGCACACATTTTTCTATTCTTTTGGCATTTTCTGGCTTTTATTTGGCAAAATCCCGGGTATTTATTATATACAATTTAGCATTTATCAAAATTCCCCAAACTAAAGGTGTCGTGTCCTCCACGCAATGTATCAATTACACTTTGTAAACAGCAAGTTTCCAAAATGCCCCTTAGTTAAAACCTTTTTATGAATCCCTTTTAAACACCTTTCACTTTCTTTCTCAACATTTAATCTCGGAAACACATTAAGGCAATCATTTGCACAAGTTTGCAACTTTAGGCTACACACACATTAAATAGCTACTCCCATAATAGAGCACAAAGAGGAAAATTCGCATCCTTGACTTTCACTAGACTAAACAAAGCTATTAAACAAGACATGTGTCAATATAAGTCCAATGGTTAAGCTCTTAAACTTACAACTTTGAAACTTTTCACTCCCAGAAATAAATTAATATTAAGATGTTGCACTCTTTTTAACTCAACCATAATCAATTTATATCTTCATAGTTTGAAATTCATCTAAGCTTTACAAAGAAGCCTGTGAGCTCAAATGTTAATAAACATAGATAAATCTCGCGCAAAGCTAAAAAGATTCGAACAAACTTATAAATGATTTGAAAAAGGAAATTTTAACCCCATTCTTTTATTTTCCATATACTATAATTTATTATTTTTCTTGCAATAGGAATGTTGTTCTTAGTTCGTCGAGACCCCTACTTAGCCTTTCTCCCAATAGATTTTCCGGCAACAACACCTGTTCTTAGTTCGACCTCCCCACTCCGCTGGCTAACGTTTGTGGTTACACGACAACTACCTTTTCCGTACAAAGCCTAATCCAAATCCTTATAGCAATCATCACCTAAGGCCGCGCTCCCTATGATGAATGCCTACGAACCTTGATTCCACGTACATAGTTTTTAATCCTTATTGCGACCCCCATCCGATCTTTCTCTCAACATGGATACGCCCAACAGTAAAACGACATATACTTTTATTATTCTATTTTTGCGAATGCTTCATTGGCAGAAAAAATAATGCTTTTGCATTAGAAATGCTTCATGGCATTCTTTTTATAATTTCTTTTTGGATGAATGAAAATTTTCACTTAGATGTTAATCAACTTATAAATTTGAAAACCAAAATCTACTTACATTTGAAAATGAATTCTTTTTCCAAATGTAAGCCTTTTTCTAAGACATTGGTTGACTTAGCTAAATTAAAAAGAGCACGTTTGATTAGTGTGTTAAGACTTGTGATAAAAAGACACAAATTATTCATTAAGTCTTAGGTTTTCCAAATAGAACCTTGCTTAAGCAAATACAATCTAGAATTTAAACACATCGTTTCTTGTTCTTCACATTTTAAAATCCAAAGCAATAGGATATGTGAAAGCTTGCCTCAGCAAAAGGTAGGTTAAAGAACAATCTAGGCAATTTTTGACACCCCGTCAAGATCAAAATTAACTCCTTTTTCTCACAACGACTACCAAAAAGTGGTGTATTTTTCCAATACTAAGCTTCTTTTTGAGCTTCTGTAGCAAAAATTAAAAAATTTTCACTTTTCTCAAAGGGTAATTCAAAAAAGAGTCAAACAAGGTGCGTGAAGTGCTATCAATATCGAAGATATCCTTCCCCAAACAAAAATACACTTTGTCCCAATTAAAAATATGGGTCAAAAGGAATCTTAACAATAATGTCTTATGGTCCAGGCCAAAAGAATAATGTTAGTTCTTAAAGACAAGGAGAAAGTTTCCCACTTTATGAAGAGAAGATAGGGAGACCATCAAAAGAAATTGTGGCAGTACTTTGTCCATCACCAATATGATCCATAGTCTTCCAAAACCGGAAAACCTAACAAAAATCACAAACAACCAACAAGAGATAAAAAAACAATCTTCCTCTGTTTTTTTGTACATTGTTACTCAAAAACATCTCTAAAACGGCTTAGTTTTGTTACCGATTTACAAGCTATATACTCCCACCCACGAATTGATTTGTCCCTTGGAAACAAAGAAAAAAAAGAAAATGAAAAAGAAATAAAAGGATTACATGGTGCCTCCCACGAAGCGCTTGTTTCTTATAGAGTCCCCTTCGCTTGAACTCGTTCCCCAAACTAGGTTCTTATGGTTGGTAATATAGCCATGGTGATGAAATCTAAGAGGTTAAACATTCCCCATACTAGGGATAAAGATAATACCGTAGCATTTTTATATCCGGGGTTCAAAAACTTTTTAGAAAAAGTGTTCAAGAGAGAAAATATGAACCCAAAATCTTGGTAACATGAAAATCATTAAGGTGAGTGAGAGGTCAAAAATCTTAAGAGTTAAAGAACTCTTCCTTGTAAGTCACATTAGACAGAATACCCGGTTTATAAAACTTTCATCTTCACTCCCCGTGAGTAAGAATGTGGAAAAACCTAGGAATATAAAAAATGGTAAAAATGTTTCGGGTTGAGAGAACTTTAAATCATTATGTTTCTCCTTATTAGCAAAACATCAATTATACCGTCCTCCCTCCCGGGTCAAAGGTACATCATCATTTAGAAAATTGAAACAAATGTCATCGCCCATCGGAAAGAAATTTCCTTTCCAACTTGTAAAATTTTTTTTCCCTAAGTATGAGAGTCATACACATGACCTCTACGAGCTCAACCTTAAATGGGAAAATATCGACTCGTTTGAGAAGGGAAAAAAACACGTCAGTGTGCTCAAAAGAAGGAACGACCCTTCCGAGTCATCATCGGTATCAATTCCCGGAGGAATCATATCACAAGATATATCAATCTCCTCCTTATTATCTTGAAAATCATTTTCAACATTAAAACATCCAGGGAGATGTGTTTTCAGTAAGTGCAAATCATCGAAAAACTTTAAATCTCTTGTCCGTTCACAATACATTATTTTCTCTTAGATTTTGAAATAACCGCTATTTTTGAAAGACATTTTCTCACCAAAGTATTGATTTCCTCATCGAGTTTAAAAAATGGATTTGAAAAACATTATATATGTATCAATTTATTGTCCACTTTCAACTTGACTTGTCATACTTGAGCATTCTTTGTTTTGTTCAAAAAGCCACATTTCAAACCCTTGAATTTAATGCCCATTAAATTCCCTTTAAGAAATCTCATCTCACATTCCTTGCATCGTTGGACCCTCTTGGGATAGATTAAGAAATCTCAACACTATCTTTTTATTTCGTCTGACTCCGTTGAAGGAGTAGTGTTGATTTGCTCATCCACCATTAAAAGAGAATCCTTAATGGGCACATCGGCAATGGTTTCGGAATTTGAATTATTTTCATTTTTAAGCTCATTTTGAAAATCTTCAATTACACCATTAGAAAGATCGTTAGACTCTCTTGGGGATTAGAAGGAAATCTCGAACACTAATTCGAATGAATGCTTTTGATGTGTCAAAATGCCCGACCAGCTTCATAAATCTACTGTTTTTCTCCATTTTTAAAGAGTTAACGGTTTTTCTAACATCGGACATTCGTGTAATCGTAATTGGTTAACATACAGTCATTCTTGAACAAAAGATTCCTCTTAAAGATTTGTCAAATTTATTTCTCGGTAAACGGTTTCTTTTTGAAATCCTCATTAATGGAATGTTATCCTCCCCATTACCCCCATTGAACCATCATAAAATATCTAGGGTCTCTTCCCTTAGAATGTCGGGTGTAATAGGAGTATCATTGCTCTGTAAATTTCAGTGTCACCCAAATATCCAATGGAAATTTTAGCATAAATGGAAGTAGGACTTAAAAAATCTTTCCACCAATTCATCAAAACGTTGTTGATACCCTCATCGGAATACTCATCGAGGAATAACGTTCTAGCTCTCTTGGGGTTGGGATAGGAATACTAACACTGGATCCCTGAATCTTTTTTGTGTGTTAAAATGCTCATCCCCCATGTTTAGAGAACTAACGATTCCTACGGATTCTTGCATTTCCTTCCTAAAGAAATTGTCTTACAAGACACTTTAATCTTTTAATGATGGATCAATGCGAGATCGCCTCGAGCGAGTAGAAGCTTTAGATATAGAGAATTTTTCGATTTTTAAACATTCTTTCTTCTTTTCTTCCGTTCGGCTTCTAACTCTTTGGCCTCTTTTTCTTTAGCATTCGCTCTCATCTCTCCGTTTGCGTTTTAAATCACACTATCACAAAGCTCTTAAATGTATCATGAAATTCTGATCGTTTAATTCTTTGTTTTTCACTCTCTTCAAAATCATTGTCTCGTATAGCGAAACATTTCGGATCCATGTGATACCCTCCACATGTACCCAACAAAGGGGATAACCGTTTTCGCACCCACAATTGAGTAACAACAATATCTTTGTGAGAACCACGACAATATGACAACACACAACACGCGAATTATCTTGTAAAATCATATGGTTTTATCCCTCACCATCATGACATAATAATCGACAATGTGGAAGGTGTAGTATATAAGATTAGGAGAAGAATTGTAGCACTTATTAAACAATCTCCATTAACAAGGTTAGAACCACACCTCGCCCAATCGTACACAGCAATGCGGATTCGTTTTGTCCTTCCGCATTGAAGAACAAGAAAAAACCCGTAGTTGACATAAGAAAGAATCAAAAATTAAATATTGAGAAAAAGAATTATATGGAGAAAAGATAAACGAAGAATATATTTGGATGTTATATATTTTTTCAAATTTTTATATTTTTTTTTTATTAGGCCCTAGAAATTCTAATAATGATAAAAAATCAGAAAGAACTCAACAAAAGATCTACCACGTCACGTACTCTCTAACCGATTTATAATTTCGAACTCACAAAGAAAGCGGAGAAAAGGTAAAAGCGCGGCTCTTTAGAATAACCCATGTCCCTTAGCGATCCAAAACCCGGCCTGCTATACTCTCTTTAATGAATAAGCCTACTAGAGGTGAGCCGGACCAAGTGAATATAAAAAATGGAGTGTTTTGATCTTTTGTTAGCGATGAATATTATGATAATACCATTTTAGAGTATTATATTATTGTTGATTCTTTTTAAAGGAAATGTTTTTATATTTTGGATTTATTATTTTTTTATTATTTTTATTTATAATAGAAAGAAAATTTTTATACTTTTTATAATTGTGATATTTTTGTGTTTTGATTATATAGCAAGATATACTTCCCGGTGAAAGACTTCTCAACTTTACTTCAACGAATATCCTCAAAAATCGTTCACGACTTCCCCGGCAGCGGCGCCAAAATTTGGTGTGTTGTAAAGCAAACAAATTTAATATACTTATAGTATTAATCCCGTAAGAATTCTTTCCAAAATACTTCTCAAACAAGAGAAATATAAGGTAAAAATCTCACTAAAGAAAACACAATTTTGTAAAATTTTTTATCCAGGAAGTACTTTTCCTCGGGTCGAGTCCCAACAAATCGTGAATTGAGAATTTATAATAATTCGGAGATCGAGTTTAGAATAGTAAAGGATTTTTGAACTTTGAGTTATACTACAAATGTAAAAGCACGAATTAAACACAATTAACTAGATCGAAATTTAAATGCACAAAACGTATTAAAGCGAGCTAAAACTGAAATTTAAAATCTAAGGCACAACTTTTAACAAATTTTATACCTAAAAATCACAAATTTAAAATGAAAATTTTAGGAAAAAGAATTGGAATTTTTTAACTATTTTTGAATTTTTTATGAATTTTCAAAGAAAAAGATATTAACTAAAATCTATTTTAATTCCTAGAAAATACAAATCAAATGATAAAAATAAAGAAAAATGATTTTAAATTGCTAATATGATGCAAAATAATAATGTACAAAAAGCCCCAAATTTTATGACCTAATTAATCCCTAATTTTTCCAATTAAAACTATAAACCCTAATTTATAAAACTAATTTGAAAAATATTAATTCTAATTATTATTCTAGAAAAGACAGGGTAGATAGTGTAAGAAAGGAAAGAACAGGGTAGGCGGGCTAACTTCTAGAAAATTACACTTTAATAGAAACGGGTAACCCTAGACTATTAGAAAAGTACCAAATAGACCCTACGAATTTGCTTATTTTTGGCTTATTTAAAAGTAAGATTCAGAAAAAACTTACAACTACAAACTTATAGACTAGCTTATTCCTAACAACTTTAATAAAGACACTTTGGGTTATTATCGAACAAAATAACTACAAAATAACTCTTTAGATTCTTTACAGAAACTTAAGGTTTTCCTAACTTTTAAGTTTTTGGCTTATAACAAGCTTATTTCTAGATGAACATGGAAACTAAAAGAGGCTTATTGTAGCTTAAGATGAGTGCAAGAGATGTCTAAACTAAAATTAACCAAGCTTTAACAAAAATTGCAAGAAAATTAATCTGAAAATGTGCAAGTTTTTGCTTAAACTGAAACAAGCTTTTTACCAATAAGCTAAACAACTCAATTCTAAACCTTAGGAACTAAATTTCTAGAATTAAGCTAATCTTTATACTGTGAACAAGCCTAGATAAAAGGTTTTTCAATTTAACAACTAAAAATGAAAATTCAAACTGAATTTAAGCTAAAAGTTTCAAATACTACTATACTAACTTGACAGACTAAAATAAGCTACACTAAAAAGCTTAGAATGAAATCTAAGAGATTGAATTTTGTACAACTCTTGACTACAATTATTTGCTAATAACAAGCCCAAACTCTAATATGATTGTTTAAAGGAACTAGAAAAACATTATCAACAACACTGAAAGTGGTGAGGCTGATGCACTTTGTTGCTGATGCAATTCGGCAATGAACAAAGATGCAGGCTAACTATCTACTTAGACTCTTTTAACTACTCAATACAGGTAAAATGAAACAGCAATTAATCAAGTTTAACATCTAAAATTCTTTTGAAACTTTTCTACAAAATCTCATTACTCATAACCTCCCCCCGTGCTAGGCTTATCTTTTTAAGCTCAAAAACATAATCTTAAATCTTCTACTAATCTTAAAACCTATTCTAAACCTGGTAAAATGACTAAACTCAACTAAGCAAAGAGATTTAACAAGGTTAAATTGACTTTTGGAGTCAAAGAAACCTAATCCAAACACTCTTTTATTACAAGCTGTCAAAGCTAGATTGAGCTTAAAATCTATTTAAAAACTAAAACAGCTTATTCTTTTTATCTACTCACTCTAATTTTGACCTACTTAAGCTATTGAATCATTAAAACCTACACTAGTAAACAATAAGCTACTTTCTCTCTTCGCTTATTACTCTACTTATGACAGAATTTAAGAGTGAAACTAGAAATGAGATAACTAGACACAGAACAAAGCTAATACAACTACAACTAATTAAGAAAAGTGAAACCGATTAAACATGAAAATTCAAAGAAAATAAGCATTTTATATAAGCTTATATTTCTAAAATAAAATATAGAAAGGAAACCTGAGATTTGAAGAGTCTTCACACTTAGCTAATCCAAGTACGAAGCTTAATTTTTCCTAAATGGCACCTTGCCTCTATACCCGAGCTTTACGCTCATAAGCTATTAGCATATTTACCTTTAAGCTTCCAAATTGAACAACTAACACTCAGTGATCATGACTTGATAAAATTGATTAAAGTAGCTAAAATAAAGTCAAATCAGATTTAACTAAATTTTGAGCTTATTAAACATGAATAACTCAAACAGCTTATTAAGAGCTTATTGAGTGTAAATGACTTAAAAAATTGAAAAACAAAAAAACCACAAATACTTGTAAACGAAGGTGTATTACTCTAATAATAAGTACAAGATGGTAAGGAGAAGATACAAGAGCTTAAGAGCTTATGTACTAAAAAGCTTGAAAGAAATTGCTTATTATTGACGAAATTACAAATGAAATTTAAGACAAAAACAACACCGGGCCCAAAAAACAAAAAAAAATTGAGCCCTATACTGCTATTTTAGAGAATAAAGGAGAGGGTGAAGAATCTTGAATCCTTCCATTTATTTAATCGTGCCTTGATCAATTCTCGAAGCAAATTGTAGCCTTTTGAATCATTGTGTTGAGTGTTTTCGCCAATGAAAATGATGCCCACGTGGTCTATGAGGTGGGGAAGGCTTATGACTAGTGTCGAGTGTTTATAGAGGAGCTGCGGGTGAGAAATAACGCGAAGTTGGGTTTTGGGAAAAAAGCGGAAAAGCATTTTGGTTGTGGATCGTCAAAAAACGCCGTTCTTTGAATCTATATAAGATAACACCAAAATGGTCCCTGCCTTTGCCCCGTTTAAAGTTATGAATAAATAGGTTAAAATGGCAATATCAGTCCTTGGGTTTTCCTTCTTCATTTTCTTCTTTAATAACAACTTTCCACCCTTTTGCAAATTTAGTCCTTGATCTTTAAAAATCCAAATAGGCCTTTGAACTTTGAAGACTTGTCAATATTGGTCCTTGGCTTCATTATTTTGACCTTTGACCACCTTCCTTGCTGTATCGGCTGATCCGGCTTTAATCTTTGGCTGTTTCTTCACTCTTTTTCTTGTCTCTTTCGTTCCTTGTCGGTTTTTGACTGGTTTTTCTTCTTTTTGTCCTTTTTATCCTTTCCTGCACATTAGACACAATAGCACACATTTTTCTATTCTTTTGGCATTTTCTGGCTTTTATTTGGCAAAATCCCGGGTATTTATTATATACAATTTAGCATTTATCAGTACCTCTGCGATCCGACACCATCCAGTTGGTGCAAAAACGGATGCTCATTTCACGGACTTCGGTTTGAGAATCCAAACCAACATATTAAGGATTTCGTAAAACTTGTGCACTCACTTGACCTTGATGTTGCAAACAGGGAAAGAACGCGCATGCGTTTGTTTCAATTTTCCCTTCGCGACCAAGCTAGCAATTGGCTTAAACGTCTTTCAGCAGGATCCATCTCCACATGGGAGGATCTTACTACCTGTTTTCTTGCTCAATTCTTTCCATCGGGAAGGACCGTAAAACTCCGCAATGACATCCTGATGTTCCAACAACATCAAGGAGAGTCTCTTTCTAAAGCATGGACTCGTTTTAAGGACTTACTCCAAAAATTACCTCGCCACGACATTGATCGTTGGCTCTAAATCCAAATTTTTTATGATCGTGTCCCTTTTAATCTTAAGTGTGAGATTGAGTGCGTCCCCAGTGGAAAACCCCGCGACAAGAACACTAATGAATCTTGGGAAATCAATGAGAATCTCGCTCTCTACGGCCGTGAGGGCTGGAATGATTCAAAAGACTTTGTCAAACCGGTCAAGGTTATTTCTACATCTCAAACCACCTCAAAAACGCCTGACCGGAGACTTCTTGAGCTTGAAAGGACCACGACCGGCGCCTAGAGCAAACTCAACACACGTCCCTCAAGCATATGCAGAAGCAGTTTCCTCAAACCCCACCCGCAAAACCCTGATGAGCCACCAAGGCAGAGTTCTTTCACTTTTCGTGAACGTGTCCGTCAAAACCCTCAGCCCCAAGCACTAGGAACCAATTTCGAGGCTCGAGTACGAGACTACATGGCAGCACACACCGAAAGGACGGAGAGGTTTGAAAATGCCATCTTTAAACAGCGAGAGGAGATCAACGATAGAATGACAGAGATGTTCGGACTTCTTAAGGAACTCACAGCCAGCAGAACCCCAAAAATATATTAATTAGAGAAGAGGTTAGGCACCTCGTTACCAAACATGTTAATTCCATCTCTCTTATCAGAGAGGAGGAAGAAAAGAGTGCTGAAGACAACGCAATGTCCAGTAATAGCATTGTAAAGCATGACGGATCAGATGCGGTGGTACCGTTAAAGAAATTCGAAAAGGGGAATGAAGCTGAAAATGGGACTAAAAACGAACCAGTTGAAAATGCTAAGAAGAAGCTCACACGAATTAAAGAAGAAGAATCACTGAATCATTAAAGGCACCCAGTTCTCAGTCTATAGGATATTACCTGAAGCATAAAATCAACAAGAAACTAGTGGAGGGCCTTATTGAAAATCAAAGATTAAATGACTCCTTGTCAGCAACTCGAGTAGGTAAAACAAAACATAAGACTTATAATTTATTACCTAAATGACTCATACATGACGCGATCCTCAAGAAAAAGATAACAAAAAAGAGGACATAGGGGGAAATTTTGAAATACCATGTAACGTGGGAGGTTTAAAACACATGGATGCCCTAGTCGACCAAGGATCCGACGTAAACGTCATGCCTATTTCCATCTATAAGAGGCTAACCGATGAAAGACCTGTTGAGACAGACATTAGACTTTCCGTAGTTAGCCATTCATATATCTATCCCTTAGGAATAGCCGAGGATGTATTAGTTGATGTTGTTGGTTATGTGTATCCCGTGGACTTCGTGATTTTAGATATAAAGGAGGACGAAAAAGACCCTTCATCTTAGGAACACCATTCTTGACTACAACTAAGGCTGTGATTAAGTTTGATAAGGGGACAATAACTTTAAGATTTGGAAAAAGTAAGATAAGTTTCCACAAGACTCCTGAAACCCTTTGCAGGATCCTCTCTTCTTTACATTGTTAGCTCAAAACATTTCTAAAATGGCTTAGTTTTTTTTAAGCGAGTACAAGCTATACTCGCCCCCGAATTGATTTGTCCTTGGGAAAACCAAAGAAAATAGAAAGAAAATATGAAATGATAAATAAAAGGATATGCATGGGGTGCCTCCCTCGAGCGCTGTTTATTATAGAGTCCCCTACGCTTGTCTCTTTCCCCAAACTAGTTTTCTTACTGGTTGATTATAGCAATGGTGATGAAACTCTTAAGAGGTGGTAACCTCCTCCAAACTAGAGATGAAAGATATACCTGTAGCATTTTTGATTGGGTTCAACAATCTTTATAGAAAGATTTTCAAGAGCGAAAAATGTGAACCCAGAAAATGCTTTGGTAACTTTGAGTCCATTTAAGGGTGGGTGGGTGGGTCAAAAACATCATGAGTTAAAGAAAACTCTTCCTCTTAAGCACATTATCAAAAATACCCGGTTTATTAAACTTTATCTTCATCCCGTGGAGTAGATATGGGTGTAAAAACCTCGGGATAGGTGACAAATGGTAGAAAAGATCGTATTGTGAAAACGTTTAAATCATTGTTTTCTCCATTATTAAGCAAAACATCAATTTCACCTCCTCCTGGGTCAAAGGTTTCATCATCATTAGAAAGATTGAACAATTCATCGACCATGGAAAGAAATTTCCTTTCAACTTGTGAAATATTTTCCCCATAAGTATGTGAGTAATTTAAACATGCCTCTACCCGGCTCAACCTTGATGGGTAAAATATCGACCTCGGGAAGGGGAAAGAAACCATCGTCAAGTGGTTCCTCAAAAGGAGGAACGTCCCCTTCCGAGTCATCATCGGTATCAATTCCCGGAGGAATCATATCACAAGATATATCAATTCTTCCTCCTTATTATCTTGAGTAATCTTTTTCAAAATTAGAAAACATCGGAGGATGAGTGATTGTCATAGCAAATCATCGAAAAACTTTAAATCTCTCTCCGTTTCACAAGTATCATTAATTTTCTCTTGATTTGAAATATCCTCATTTTGAAAGACATCTTTCTCCAAAGTAATGATTTCCTCATCGAGTTCAAAAAATGGATTTGAAAAACATTTAAATGTATCAATTTATTTTCCTCTTTCGAACTTGATTCGTCATAACTGGAATATTCTTTGGTTTTGTTCAAAAAACACATTTTCAAAACTCTTGAATTTAGATGCATTGAATTTCCCCTTTATAGAAATCTCACATTACTTTGCTCATGACTCTTTGGGATAGGTGTATGATCTTCATCACTAACTCTTTTATTTCGTCTGACTCCGTTGAAGGAGGTAGTGTTGATTTTGCTCATCTTCATTAAAAGAGAATCCATAATGGGAAATCGGCATTGGTTTCGGAATTTGAATTTCTTTTCTTTATTAAGTCATTTTGAAAATTTCAAATTTACACCAATAGTAAGATCGTTAGACTTCTCTTGGGATGAGAGGAAGCTCGTACACTATGATTTGAATGAATCTTTTTGATGTGTCCATAATGCACTCTCCCATTTTTAAAGAAGTTAACGGTTCTAAAATCAGGACATCGGTGTAATCGGAAGTGGTGACAAACTTCATTCTTGAAACAAAGATTAACTTAAAGATTTGTCAATTATTTTCTCGGTTAAACCTGTTTCTTTGAAATCCTCATTAATGGAATGATATCCTCCCTTTATCCATTGAACCATCATAGATATATCTAGGGGTCTTTCCTTAAGGATGTCGGGTGTAATAGGGTATCAATTTCCTTAATTTCTATTGTCCACAAATATCCAATGGAATGTTATCATAAATGGAGTAGGACTTAAATAATCTTTCACCTCATTCATCAAAAACGTTTTTGTTTAGTTCTCATCGTAATACTCATCAAGAATAACGTCTAGCTCTCTTGGGGTTGGGATAGGATACTTAACACTAAATTCCCGTGAATCTTTTTGTGTGTTAAGATGCTCATCCCCCATTTTTAGAGAACTAACAAATTCCTCGGGAATTCTTTGCATTTCTTTCCCCCTGAAGAATTGTCTTACAATAACACTTTAATTCCTTTTAATGATGGATCAATGCTGAGATCGCTCGAGCGAGTAGAAGCCTTTAGAATGTGAATTTGGATTTTACTAAACATTCTTTCTTCTTACGTTCGGCTTTCTAACTCTTTCGGCCTTTTTTCTTTTAGCGATTCGCTCTCTCATCTTCTCTTTGCTTTTTAATCAACATGCTTTGTGTGACTAAATATTACAAAACGCCACACAACCATAAAATTCATGTGGCCATTAGATAAATAATAGTCACAATAATAACATTTCTACATGATAACGCATCATGGTCACATTATTAACACTTTTGGCCACTTTATGCTTAATTTTTCTTATATGGACTTAATACTCCAAAAAAAAACATGCTTTTGTATGACTCAAATAGTACAAAAGGTCCACAAACATAAAATTCATGTGGCCATTGGATGAACAATAGTCACACAAAATACACATTTCTTCACTTTAAAAGCATATGGTCACACTTATTAACACTTTTGCCACTTTATGCTTAATGGTATGTGACTAAATACCCAAAACAAAACACAATTATAAATTCATGTGTCCTTTGGTATGAACAATAGTCACACAAAATTACACATTTTCTTCACTTTAAACAGCATATGGTTCACACATATTAACACTTTTGGTACTTTTATGCTTAATTGTATAGTGACTAAATACCCACTAACAACTATGCTTTGTGTGACTAAAATATTAATCAAAGGACACCACTAAATAAAATTCTTGTGGCCATTGGATAAACAATTGTCACATAAAATACACATTTCTTCACTTTAAACAGCATATAGTCACACTTATTAACACTTTTGGCCACTTTTTGGTTAATTGTATATGACTAAATATCCAATACAAAATACTTTGTGTGACTACCAATATTTCCAAAGGGCCACAACATTAAAATTCATGTGGCCATTGGATAATCAATAGTCACACAAAATACACAATTTCTTTCACTTTAAACTAGCATTGGTCACACGTATTAATACTGTTAGCCACTTTATGCTTAATTGTATGCGACTAAATACCCAAAACAAACATTCTTTGTGTGACTAAATATTACAAAAGGCCACACAAACATAAAATTCATGTGGCCATTGGATGAACAATAGTCACACAAAATACACATTTCTTCACTTTAAACAGCATATGGTCACACTTATTAACATTTTTGGCCACTTTATGCTTAATTGTATGTGACTAAATACCCAAAACAAACATGCTTTGTGTGACTAAATATTACAAAAGGCCACACAAACATAAAATTCATGTGGCTATTGATGAACATTAGTCACACAAAATACACATTTCTTCATTTATACAGGAATATAGGATCACACATTATTAACACTTTTGGATACTATTTTAAGCTTTAATTGTATGTGGTCTAAATACCCAAATACAAACCATGTTTTTGTGTGACTAAAGATTACAAAAGGCCACACAAACATAAAATTCATGTGGCCATTGGATGATTAATAGTCACACAAAATACATATTTCTTCACTTTAAACAGCATATGGTCACACTTATTAACACTTTTTGCCACTTTATGCTTAATTGTATGTGACTAAATACCCAAAACAAACACACAAACATAATAATCATGTGGACATTGGATAAATTAGCCCCCCCCCCCCCCCCCCACCCCCCCCCAACACAAAAATATACATTTCTTACTTTAAAAAGCATATGGTCACCTTATTTAACACTTTTGGGCACTTTCTGCTTAATTGTATCGTGACTAATATACCCAAAAAAACATGCTTTGTGTGGACTAAAATATTATATAGGCCACACAAACATAATATCTCATATGGCCATTGGATTAACAATTGTAATAAAAATACACATTTCTTTACTCTTAATTAGCATTTGGTCAACACTTATTAATACTTTTGGAAACTTTATGCTTAATTGTATGTGACTAAAATACCCAAACAACATGCTTTGTGTGACTATATATTACAAATTGCCAAAACATAAAATTTATGTGGATATTGGTTGTAATTAGTATCTAAAATACACATTTCTTCACTTAAATTCATCATGTGGTCACTCTTATTACAATTTTGGACACTTTATGCTTTATTGTATGTTGCTGACTATATAACCAAGACAAACATGCTTGTGTGACTAATTATTAAAATGGCCACACAAACATATAAATTCTTGTGCCCATTGATGAACATTTTTCACACAAAATACACATTTCTTCACTTTAAATACGCAATATTGGTACCATTATTAACACTTTTGGCCTCTTTTTGCTTATTTGTATGTGACCTAAATACCAGAAACTAAACATGCTTTGTGTGACTAAATATTACAAAAGTCCACACAAACATTAAATTCATGTGGCCATTGGATGAACAATAGTCACACAAAATACATATTTCTTTATTTTAAACAGCATATGGTCACACTTATTAACACTTTTGGCCACTTTATCCTTAATTGTTTGTGACTAAACACCAAAGATACTTGCTTTTGTGTGATTAATATTACAAAAGACCACACCAACAAATTATTAATGTGGCCATTGGATGAACAATTATCACACAAATATACACAATTTCTTACTTTAAACAAGCTATGGTCACACTTATTAATTCTTTTGGCCACTTATATACTTAATTGTATGTGACTAATAACCATAAAACAAAATCATGCTTTGTGTGACTAAATATTAAAAATGCCCACACAAACATAAAAATTCATGTGGCGATGATGAACAATAGATAATCATACAAAATACACATTTCTTTACTTTAAATAGGCATATGGGCACAGCTTATAACACTCCTTTGGCCACTTACTGCAGAATTGTATGTGCTAAATACCTAAACAAACATGCTTTGTGTGACTAAATATTACCAAAGGCCACACAAACATAAAGTTAATGTGACCATTGGATGAACAATCGTCACACAAAATACACATTTCTTCACTTTAAACAGCATATGGTCACACTTATTAACACTTTTGGCCACTTTATGCTTAATTGTATGTGACTAAATACCCAAAACAAACATGCTTTGTGTGACTAAATATTACAGAAGGCCACACAAACATAAAATTCATGTGGCCATTGGATGATCAATAGTCACACAAAATACACATTTATTCACTTTAAACAGCATATGGTCACACTTATTAACACTTTATGCTTAATTGTATGTGACTAAATACCCAAAACAAACACACAAACATAAATAACTATGTGGCCATTTGGATGACTTTTAGTACATACAAAATACACATTTCTTCACTTTAAACAGCATATGGTCACACTTATTAACACTTTTGGCCACTTTATGCTTAATTGTATGTGACTAAATACCCAAAACAAACATGCTTTGTGTGACTAAATATTACAAAAGGCCACACAAACATAAAATTCATGTGGCCATTGGATGAACATTAGTCACACAAAATACACATTTCTTCACTTTAAACAGTATATGGTCACACTTATTAACACTTTTGGCCACTTTATGCTTAATTGTATGTGACTAAATACCCAAAACAAATATGTTTTGTGTGACTAAATATTACAAAAGGCCAAACAAACATAAAATTTATGTGGCCATTGGATGAACAATAGTCACACAAAATACACATTTCTTCACTTTAAACAGCATATGGTCACACTTATTAACACTTTTGGCCACTTTATGCTTAATTTTATATGACTAAATACCCAAAACAAACATGCTTTGTGTGACTAAATATTACAAAAGGCCACACAAACATAAAATTCATGTGGCCATTGGATGAACAATAGTCACACAAAATACACATTTCTTCACTTTAAACAGCATATGGTCACACTTATTAACACTTTTGGCCACTTTATGCTTAATTGTATGTGACTAAATACCCAAAACAAACATGCTTTGTGTGACTAAATATTACAAAAGGCCACACAAACATAAAATTCATGTGGCCATTGGATGATCAATAGTCATACAAAATACACATTTCTTCACTTTAAACAGCATATGGTCACACTTATTAACACTTTTGGCCACTTTATGCTTAATTGTATGTGACTAAATACCCAAAACAAACATACTTTGTGTGACTAAATATTACAAAAGGCCTCATTCGTAGAAAACCAACACACGTATTAAGATAAAATATATATGATGATGGAAAATTACCAAATTACCCTTGAGGACAAAGGTAAAAAGGTAAATCTTCACAAATATATTTATATAATATAATACGTATATTAACCGGGAAGTATGATTCCCGGGTCGTTATTCCCCAACGATTTGTGAAATTGAAACCACGTTTGTTGTTCGGACAATGATTTGAATTGGAAACAAAGATTGCTTTGATTATCTACCTCTACAATTTAAAATAAGCAAAAGATAACAATTAAGCACGAAAACTAATAACGGGAAATCAAACTTTAACTAAAAACGCAAAACGGGAACCCTAAACGATGGACAAAAAACCTAAATTTCTAAAATTTAAACCTAAAATAAAATTTTCTTTTTAAATGGACTCTAATTGACTAAAAAGTAAGTTTAAAGAAAACTAGAACAAAAACGGATTTGAAATGAGCTTTAAAATACGAAAAACGAGAACGGGAACGAATCCCGTTCTTTAAAAAACGAAATTTTGCAAATTAGACCCTACGAAAGCAAAACTAATTTTCCTATAAACTTTATGATAAAAGAAAATTTTCTAAAAAAGATTTATATTTTTTTGATTATTTTTCTATTTTTTATGATTTTTTAAAGTTTTTAATGAAAATAAATGTTTAAAAATACTAAACTAATTATAAAAATTCTAGAAAAATACAGAAAATAGCTTATACTAATTAGAACCTAGGAAAAATAAGCTTGATATCACAGCTTATCGAATAAGCCACGGAATAAGCTAAAACAGCTTATAAAGCTTATAAGGGAAAACGTGTATAAAGAATTAATGTTGCAAAAGGTATAATGAAAAACACCCAAGGGCGCAGTGGTAGTGAGTGTGGTGTGTGTGTTATAAAAGTGTTGAGGTCGGGGGTTCGAGTCTTGCTCACCCTCGATTTCCACTTTCCTCTTTTTTTATTTTGAAAAAACTTATAAAAGCAAAGTTGTAAATAACCTGAAAATAAGCATTTTTAGTAAAAGTAAATTTTTATGAAAAACCCTAAATAAGCTATAAAACAACTTATTAAAACTAGACATTATACTACTTAGCTTAATTTTTTGGAAGTTTTCCTTAAAACTAAACTAGCTTAGAAGGGACTAACTAAGCTAAAGTTATGACTGAATAAGATTATTATATGCTAAACATAGCATATAATGAGTAAACAGGAACTAAAAATAAGCAAGCAATAAGCTATAAGACTAAATAAGCTCTTTTATTAAAACTAATAGCCCAAATTGCCCTACAGGGATCTTTGAGCTTATTTTTAGATAAGCTCTTGGATCCTTGTGGGGAAATGGCTTATGCATGCTTTATCTACATACTAATAAGCTTATAAAATCTAACTATTGAACAGGTTTGAAAACTCTTTTTGCTTATTACAAAGTACTTTGAAAAACAAACCTAAGCTTAGATCATGATAATTTTATACTTTGAAAATAAAAGACAAAAGGCAATTTTGCAGCTTAAATTTAGATGACAAAATAAGCTAGAATTTAAAAACTAATTGCAAACTTGTAAACTATGATATATAAGCTACTTTTATGCTGAAAATTAAAACCTAACTCCTATTTTAACATACTGAAAATGAAACTAGAAAATGACCTTTATGCTTTTAACACTGCTGATTGGTGCATTTGACATGAATATGACCAAAACTTAAAAACCTGTAAATTCATACCTAAGAACCTTCTTTCTACTCTATTTTAACACTTATCTAAATACAAATTAAGCAATTACAAAAGCTAGAACTGAATTGAGCTATTAATGCAAAAGAACCTTAACAGATTTGAACTATAGGAAATCTAACTTATGAAAAACTTATAATTCCTAACTTAGCTTTAAAAAATTTACTCTAACAAGTTTATTTGAGAGTTCAATACCTAAGGCCTAAGACCAAAAGGGCACAAACAGTATTAACTTGTGGTTAACATTGTTATGCCAAACACCCCTTTAACTAGACTCAAAACCATATTAGCTTATGAAAATGAAATTAAGAGCTTAAATCCTAAATACCAGATAACTAATAGCTTATAACAAATCTAATGAACCTATTTCAACAAACAATTAATCCATAATTGAAGATCTAATAACTATACTTATATTTTTTTTTCTTTTTGACAGATTAGAGACAAAAAAAACATTAAAACTAAGATCTAAGCTATATAACTAGAAAACAAATGATCAAACAAACTTAATAGGCACAATAAGACAGATTTAAGCACAATTAAGCAAGAGATAAGCAGAAAATAAGCAAATGCAACTTATTAAGCTAAGAGACTTGAATTTAAAAGGAAACTTACAGAAGCCTTAGCTAAACAAAGGCAAATCAATGCTCAAATGAGTTGTCTACAAGCTCTAGCTTATCAATGATAAGCTAGTAAAACTCCTATAAGCTCTTCCATTGTAAGCTTATCATCTAAAAGTCCATAATCCATAAGCAAAGGTGTTAAGACTGATTTTATTGGTTTAAGTATATTAAGAGCTTATTAATAGCTCAATTTGAGCTTAGAGACTCAAAGAGCTGTAGTAGAGCTTATGAGAGCTTTTTGGAATAGTGACTGACAACATTTGAAAATTACAAGAGCTTATGACAGATTGAATAAAGGAACACTAAATTTCATTAACTTGAAAATTAATTACAAGATTTTAAAACTGAATTACAATAACTGAATTTAAAAATTACAAAAGATAAAGTTTAAAAGCTAAAAAAAGTTACAAAAGCTAAATTTTAAAAGCTAAAACTTGATATCGTGTGTGTGATTGTGAGAGGCTTTATATAGCCTTCAGAGAAGCTTCTAGGTCCTGGAGTTTGTTAGACGTTCCCATAAATCCCTGCCCTTGAATCTTGCCAATCATTGGATCTTTATCTTAAGCCGTTGGATCACTTTGGTGAGCACACAGATTGCCAGCGTGGCATTCCGTGTGTCAGAGCCATTATGCTTCTTTTTTAAGTCTTTTAGTGCAAAATACTAGTCCTTGGTGTGTTTCCTTCATTGTACGTGTGTCCTTCCTTTTGGGAATTGGCCAATGAGAGCATCATGTGATGTTTAACTCTGCCAATGTGTCCTTTATCACTTGAATTTCATGGCCATGTCGTCAATTTGATTTTACCCTTTGTTTTGAGCTCGAGGTAAAACGGGGAAGAAGGTGAATAGTAGTAACTCCTTTTCCCGCGTGAAAACTTGTACAAAAGGGGCGTTTGACTTTTCTTTTGACCCGGGGTTTGACTTTGGGCTTATAAAGGGTTTTAGGCCGGGGTAAGGTTTTGGGCTCGGGCTTGGTTATATAAAAAGGTAACGGGTGTTAACTCTTATAATAAAAAGAGTTAACACCGTTAGGGTTTAGGGATTATTTTTGCAATTTGGTATATTTGAAGGGCTGTTTTGGGGATTTTGGGGTTTGTCATTTTGTGTGTTGACTTTGGTTGACCAAGGGTTGACTTTTGTTGACCTTTGATAGCATTCTCCCGGCTCTTGTATTCTTTTTTCCGTTCCCGTGTCCGTGTTTGTCCGGTTTTGACCGTTTTCTTGTGATTTTTGCTATATCCGTACCTACACAATCACAAAGACAAAACAAGCAATATAAAATCATTTCTTTTAAATCTAAAAATGTTTTGTAATGGAACACACTATTTAAATGGAACACACTATTTAAATATTTATATATTTTCTTTTAAATGAGTGTTTGTGAGGGTCAAGAAAGATTTCAAGAATATATCAATTCATTATTCAAATTATGATTGATATCTTTATTGAATCTAATTAACATGTTTTCGTGTATGGACATAAAATCGGATTCTTATTTGTTTAGTTTCAAGATTATATCAAAACATAACAAAAGATATCATCTTGGATCTACATAACTCAACAACCTGATTGATATGAAATTAATTACATCTTTTTCTAGATGAAAAGATATGCATCGATTATAACTACACACTTGGTTGGATGATGCCAGATTGAGTCTTACTTGTCAATGACTTTGTTCCAAATATTATATAATATGTTATACATTGCATAAATAACAATGAAGGTAGATTGATGGACTTTGGATGTTTTGTCCAAAATATTCAAAATTTACCATTGTAATGCAAATTGGTAAATTAAATCTAAAAATGTTTTGTAATGGAACACACTATTTAAATGGAACACACCACTTAAATGTTTATTTATTTTCTTTTAAATGAGTGTTCGTGAGGGTCAAGAAAGATTTCGAGAATATATCAATTCATTATTCAAATTATGATTGATATCTTTATTGAATCTAATTGACAAGTTTTCGTGTATGGACATAAAATTGGATTCTTATTTGTTTAGTTTCAAGATTATATCAAATTATAATAAAAGATATTGTCTTGCATTTACATACTCAATCACACTAGATTGGTATGAAAATAATTGCATCCGTTTGTAGATGAAAAGAATATGCATTAGATCATAACTCACACTTGTATTGATAATGCCATATTGAGTCTACTTGTCTGATAGTTGTGTTCCAAATATTAGTCTAATATGTTTAATACATGCATGAAATACATAATGAAGTATGATTGACAAATTGGATGTTTCGTCCGAAATATTCAAGAAATTTACATTGCAATGCAATTGCTAAATGTGTCATTTCCAAAAAAAACAAACACGAGCCAATTTACAACATATGTAATTTTTGCTCATACAACTTAAAAGCACAACTTAAAACTCATATTCATATTTGACTAAATTCTTAAATAAGAAGGTTATTCTTATTCATTCACCTAGGATAACATGATGTTTGGGAAACATTATGTTTAAGGAATTTATGAACTTATCATATTAAATGATTTATAAAGGATAATATATATCCTATGCATTTTATTTTCTTCGTAGCATAAATGGTTGTGTTATAAGAAAATATATTATATATATATAATTTGAAAAATATAAGTTATTAGAATTGAAAAATAACCTATGACAATATATGTGTCAATGCATAAACAAGTAAAAATACATTTATTCAAATATTTATTTAATTATTCCACTCATCTTGATTAAGATTATGCAAACTAGGATTTAAGCATGTTAGTTGAGTCATGGTAGGCTCTCTATGAAAAGATAATACGAATTTTATCTTTGCTACATTTCATTAGGCAAATATAAGAATTCCATTTTGTCCAACATGAGAATGACTACTAGAGAATCTATCGCACTAGAAATTCAATTTGACCTAACGGTTGAATTGCTTCCAAGGTGAGTGAAGTTGGGTTCGGTGTATAACCCGTAAAAATGGTCGTGTTTAGCCTGAATTGAGCACCACTAGTGATAGTCTCATACTCATTCTCTAACTTGATTAAATGGCTCTTCCTAAATATGCCTAAGGATAGTATACATCGATAGATTTTGTATATCATTAGGAGTGCACACTAAGCACGTAGAAATTAGGCTTTTCCTTGGTCAATCTAGACACAATGCACCTTACATATGTGCTTTAATGTTTTAAGATAATTACTTGTTCACATGTAATGCAATTATATGTCTTCGTGATCTTGATGCTCAATGTTTAATTGCTTAGATATTAAATGCATGTCCACTATAAAGGCATTTGTCTTTTTCTAGCAATTTAGATAAAATATTTCTTAGTTTATCTAAATAACACATGCTCCTAAATGCTAAATGCTAACATGTCTAACACTCCTCCAAGTAGGTTTGACAACTTAAATATTTCATCCGAAATATTCAAGTATCTCTAACTTGCGATCGCAAATGTTAAAGGTCATATTCGAAAGTTCATATTCAAGCCTTTTAACAACATATGTTAAAATGCTCTTCCTAAAGCTAAAAGCTTACATCAACCTTCGCGTGACAAAGATCTTACGAGTTTCTACATAAGTGATTCGTAGCATCTTTAATATACACACCTTAAGACTAAGTACTTTGATAAAGGTTGAAGAAAAAACTAAGTCTTTAGTACTGTTAGTGTATAAGTTAGTACACTGCCGAGTACATATTGTTAGTACTACTTTATAGTTAAGCTGTTATAAGTAAGTTAGTGATGCTAATCAAATAAAAGTTAATGCTGTTAGGAAGAAATGCATGAGTTTAAATAAGGAAAAGATAGCATTTAGCTTCTCACTCATTTTTAAGCGCCCGTTAGGTTGTTTCCTGGTGTAAAAAAGGAAACCCTTAGGCATAGTTATAGATATAGATAATAGAGATCAATTAACAATCAATAACTTGTACCTAGTACATTCAAGTTAAATATAAAGTGTGAGTTGATAAAATCTCTTGTTTTACTGAATAATGTTCTTCTTTAGCATTGTTGATTATTTTCCGCATAATCAATATGTTTAAATCAGTGTTTTCATTATGATGCGTTGGATTTACTAAATAACAAAGCCTTTGCAAGCTAAAGGTTCAAGATCTATTCAGTAACGATCAACAAGTGTATCAGAGGCTTGTGTGGAAACTCTGAATAAGAAGAACTCCATTATTTGAAGAAGATTTACAATCAAACTAGGAAGATGACAGAACAAGACTTTCCTCCACCAACTATAACTGCAATGAAAATCCCTATCATCAAGAAGGGAGAACATGATATTTGGAGCATGAGAATGCAACAATATATCTGCCACACGGATCATAACCTATGGGATAAATTTGTCGATGGCGATCGTTAAGAAGAGGCAGCAGTAACCCTAGAGAACAATCTAGTCCTCCTACTCCTAAGACTGCCAAACAACTGACTGCCAAAAGGAATCAGAAAAGAGTTAAAAGCATCTTGCTGTTAGCAATATCTGATGAATATCTCCTTAAGTTTCATAATGTTCCAGATGCAAAACTCTCTCTGCTGGCAATCAAAATCAACGGTTTGGAGGAAATGATGATTCCAAAAGATGCAGAGAATTATTTAAAACATCAGTTTAAACTTTACCAATGCACCCAATGAAAGGTCGGATAAGGATTATGTAAAAGGGTTTCCAAAAAACTCATATGTCAAGTGGAGTTCATGCTGCCCCCAAATATCAAAAGAAGATACCATCCAAAGGTTTCTAAGAAGTCATCCTCCATCATGGAGTCCAATTGCTTTAATACATGAGAAATAAGCCCCAGACAAAGATCAGACTGATATTGATGATCTCTACAACAACCTTAGGGTTTATGAAGATAAGATGAAAAGGTCTTCAAGTTCCACATCTAATTCTCAGAACTTGGCTTTTCTTTCTTCTGAGAATACAAGCAGCACTAATGAAGTTAGTATTACCAGTGGAAATTTTAGAGTTAATACTGCTGGTGGAACAAATTCATCAAGTCAGGTTTCATCTACTCTAGGGGCGATGAAGATATGGTTACTTTTCTTTGCACACACAACAACCAGTCTCCACTTGATAAGAGAACTACAGCAATTGACATAGATGACTTAGAAGAATTGGATATTAGATGGCAGGTGGCCATGTTGACTGTTAGGATGCAGAGATTCATTCAGAAGACAAGAAGGAACTTGGATTTCAAAGGAAAACAACATGTTACCTTTGATAAGTTAAAAGTTGAGTGCTACTACTATCACAGGAAAGGGTATTTTGCTAAGGAATTCAAATCAGGAAGGAACCAAGGGAAAAGATCTTATGGTGATAATGTGCAGGGTTAGAAAGCGAACAACATAATGAAACCCATCATCACAACACTAGTAGCTCAAGATGGTCTCCTAGGAGGCTATGACTGGATCAAGTTACTTTGATGCACCAGATTTTAATTATGCTTTGATGCCAATCTCCTCCTCAAGCTCATCAAGTTCTTCTACAATGGAGGTACAAAACTTCTAAACAATGTCTTTGAATCTTTTAAAACTCTTTAAAAGAACTTTGATAATGAAAGAGAAAAACATAGCAGAGACAGACTAGAAATTCAAGGTTATGAGTTAGCCTTAGAATCTCTAGAATCTAGAATTCTTGGACATGAAAAGAAGCACTGGGCTTGGGGTAAAAATATGAGTTTCAAAACTATGAGCTTAAGTGCAGAGAAATAAAAAATCAACAACCATAAAAGGGAGAACTAAAAAAGGTTGTTAAGGAAAGAGATGAGTTGAAAGTTAAGATAGAAAAATGGGAAGAATCATCAAAGGGTCTTAATAAAATACTCAACAGTTAAATGAGTGCTAAAGATAAAAATAGTTTAGGATATGGCACACAATTGGATGAAATGAGTAATAAATCTAAAACTGATAGTGAGATTAGTATGAGTGTTTTTGAGGTCCAGATTCAAGTGATAGAAGATATCACACCAACAATTGAATAGTCTCCAAAGCAATGGTAGCATGTTTATTCCCCCTTTAAAACATGGAAACTTCCTAATACAAAAGCTTGACATAACATATTGCAGTTTACGATGAAAATCCATTAGAAAGAAAATCATTGAGTAAAAAACAACTAAGCTTAATACTGATACTAGTAAATCTATAACTAGTGAGACTGTAGGTAAAACAAATAAAGTAAACATAGAAAAAACAAGTCAATGTCTAGAAGATTTGTGGCCTAAACCAAAGATTACACAATACATTAAGCATCATTGAGGATTGGTACTCAGAGATAGATGATGTGTCTAGAAGTGTAGGCAACAGTTAAGTCCGGTTAAGACTAATGAGACTTAAAACAGTTAAAACTACAAGTTGATAAAAAGTGGTAATATTTCTCAAAAAGAAGGAATTGGAATTAAGAAAATTAAAAAGCTTGCTTTTTGTAAGAGTACTGACCATGTTGATCAAAGTTATGATTTTTTATGCCAAAAAAGGAGTCCCAAACACTAAAAGCTAGACAACTGTGTAAAATACAGTCAAAGGGGTGGTTAAACCAGTATGGGATAATGCTAAAAGGGTAAATCACCAAAAAATTTCAAATAAATTGAAATACCCTCAAGTAAGAAGGACTTTTGTCCCATTAGGAGTACTAACCAGGACAGGTTTGGTTAATCCTGTTAGGCCAAATGGGAAAAGAGCAGTACATATTGTTAGTACTCCTAGACCTATTAGTACTGCTAGGCCAATTAGTACTGTTAGGCCTGTTAGTACTGCTAGGCCATTTGCCTCAAAAACAACACAAACTGGTAGTGCTATTAGACCAATTTACCCAAGAATGGACAATGTAAGACCAAGAGCCTCATATTCACCAATCAAGAGGTCTTACTACACAAGACCAGCTGTTAGACCCAAAAACTTAAAACAAGATGTTAAAACTTCTGGGGTTAAAAATATGACTACTGCTGGGACAAGAGCAGTAGTTAATACTGGTAAGGGTAATATGGATAATGATCTTAAGAAGTCAAGGTGGGTGTGGAGGCCCAAGGGAAATTACATGGATCATGAGTCCAAAGAAAAAGGATCTTTAATACTCAAGAAGTTTGAGTAAGTTGACCCAAAAGGGAAATCCATGTCTGTAGTGACTTGGGTCCCTAAGAGATACTAATTTCTCTTACTTTTTGTGTAGGGCAATCCAGAGATCAGTTTACAGGATCAAAGCTTGTGATATGCTTGCTCCAAAGCCATATTGGACTGGGCAAACAAAGCTTATCTTTCAGATTATGAAGATTACAATGGAGGCTTTGTGGCTTTTGGAAGTGATCCCAAAGGAGGTAAAATAACAGGTAAAGGTAAAATCAGAACTGCTAATTTAGACTTTGATGATGTCTATTTTGTAAATGAACTTAAGTTTAACCTTTTCTCTGTCTCACAAATGTGTGACAAAAAAACAGTGTCCTCTTTACTAACACTGAATGCCTTATTCTGTCTCCTAGCTTTAAGCTTCTTGCTGAAAATCAAGTTATACTTAAAGCTCCTAGACAGATTGGTGTGTACAGTTTGGATTTAAAGAACATTGTTCCTTCTGGAGATATAACTTGTTTATATGCAAATACAACAACAGATGAGTCTAAATTGTGGCACAAGAGATTAGGTCATGTGAATTTCAAAAATATAAACAAACTTGTTGTTAAGAATCATTTAAGCTCTGTTTGTTTAGACCCTATCTAGTAAGATGAAAACTGTGGTCAATACTGGTCAAAGGGTGGGTAAACCAGTATGGGATAATGCTAAAAGGGTAAATCACCAAAAAAATTCAAATAAATTGAAATACCCTCAAGCAAGAAGGACTTTTGTCCCATCAAGAGTACTAACCAGGACAGGTTTGGTTAATCCTGTTAGGCCAAATGGGAAAAGAGCAGTACATACTATTAGTACTGCTAGGCCTATTAGTACTGTTAGGCCTATTAGTACTGTTATGCCATTTGCCCCAAAAACAGCACAAACTGGTAGTGCTATTAGACCAATTTACCCAAGAATGGACAATGTAAGACCAAGAGCCTCATATTCACCAATCAAGAGGTCTTACTACACAAGACTAGCTGTTAGACCCAAAAACTTAAAACAAGATGTTAAAACTTCTAGGGTAAAAAATATGACTACTGCTGGGACAAGAGCAGTAGTTAATACTGGTAAGGGTAAGATGGATAATGATCTTAAGAAGTCAAAGTGGGTGTGAAGGCCTAAGAGAAATTACATGGATCATGAGTCCAAAGAAAAAGGATCTTTCATACTCAAGAAGTTTGAATATGTTGACCCAAAAGGGAAATCCATGTTTGTAGTGACTTGGGTCCCTAAGAGATACTGATTTCTCTTACTTTTTGTATAGGGCAATCCAGAGATCTGTTTACAGGATCATGCAGTGGTGGATAGTGGTTGCTCTAGCCATATGACTGGCAACAAAGCTTATCTTTCAGATTATGAAGATTACAATGGAGGCTTTGTGGCTTTTGGAAGTAATCCCAAAGGAAGTAAAATAACAGGTAAAGGTAAAATCAGAACTGCTAATTTAGACTTTGATGATGTCTATTTTGTAAATGAACTTAAGTTTAACCTTTTCTTTGTCTCACAAATGTGTGACAAGAAAAATAGTGTCCTCTTTACTGACACTGAATGCCTTATTCTGTCTCCTAGCTTTAAGCTTCTTAATGAAAATGAAGTTGTACTTAAAGCTCCTAGACATAATAGTGTGTACACTTTGGATTTAAAGAACATTGTTCCTTCTAGAGATATAACTTGTTTATATGCAAATGCAATAACAGATGAGCCTAAATTATGGCATAGGAGATTAGGTCATGTGAATTTCAAAAATATAAACAAACTTGTTAAAGGACACCTAGTTAGAGGCCTACCTTCCAAAGTTTTTATGAATGACCACACTTGTGTTGCCTGCAAAAAGGGTAAGCAACATAAGGCCTCCTGTATGGACAAGTTAGAAAGAACCATCAAAAATCCCTTAGAATTACTTCATATGGACTTATTTGGACCTGTCTCAGTAGAAAGTATTAATAAGAAAAAGTACTGTTTAGTTGTGACTGATGATTTTAGCAGATTTAGTTGGGTATTTTTCTTAGCTACTAAGAATGAAACAACTGAGATCCTTTATAAATTTATCACAGGCTTAGAAAACCAATTGAACCATAAAGTTAAAATCATTTGATGTGATCATGGGACAAAGTTTAAGAACTATGCCATGAATGAATTATGTGCTAAGAAATGGATAAAAGGGAGTTTAGTGTGGCTAGAACTCCACAACAAAATGATGTTGCAGAAAGAAAAAATAGGACCCTAATTGAGGCTACTAGAACTATGCTAGCAGACTCACTTTTACCTATCCCATTTTGGGCAGAGGCAGTAAACACTGCTTGCTATGTACTGAATAGGGTATTAGTGACCAAACCTCAAAATAAGACACCTTATGAACTATTAATAGGTAAACCACCTAGTATTAGTTTTATGAGACCGTTTGGGTGCCCCTTAACCATTTTGAACACCTTAGATCCCTTAGGCAAATTTGATGGGAAATCAGATGAAGGATATTTGTTAGGATACTCTACTACTAGTAAGGCTTTTAGAGTATACAACAAAAGAACCAAAAGAGTAGAAGAGAACATGCAAATTGATTTCCTTAAAGATCAACCAAATGTGGCAGGAAGTGGTCCTGATTGGATGTTTGATCTTGATTTTCTAATAAATACAATGAACTATATTCCTGTTAGTGTAGAAAATTAGGTTAATGTGGATGCATGTACACAAGAATATTATGTTGCAGGTTCATCAGAAAAAGATAAGGAACCTACTCAGGAATATATACTGCTTCCACTACACCATCATAGGCCAAGGATTTCAGTAGAAGATGTTGTTCAAGCTGCACAAGAAAAACCTTCTAAAAATTCTCCTAAAGATAATGATGTAAAGGATTCAGAAGATGTTGCTGAAAAAGAAGAACAACATACGTTGACAGAAGCTGAACAAGTCTTGAAAGATGATCTTGAGAGGATGATTGCTTAAGAAATTGCTGCTAAAGCTATAGATGATGCTACAAGACAAGCCTTTGACGAAGAAAAGAAGAGGGAAACTCCGATTTTCATGAGATAGTGGACTTTCTTGCTTCCAGTTCGATTCATCTTGCTCTCACTGTAAGTCCACCTATCTATACTTCCTACATTGAACAGTTTTGGAACACTGCCAGTTCCCAAGCAGTCAATGATGTAAAGCAGATTAATGCTACTGTTGATTGCAAGGCAGTAGTAGTACCAGAGGCATCAATAAGAATTTCTCTTCTTTTTAATGATGCTGATGGTACTGTTTGCCTAACAAATGAAGCTATTTTTCAAAACCTTGCATTGATGGGTTATGAGGGTGATTTTAATAAACTAACTTTTCAAAAAGCTCTCTTATCTCCTCAATGGAAGTTTTTGATACATACCATTTTACATTGTTTAAGCTCAAAATCTACCAGCTGGAATGAGTTTTCTACAAATATTGCTTCAGCTATGATATGTCTGGCCACTAATCAAAAGTTTAGCTTTTATAAACTTATTTTTGATGGTATGTTGAGGAACTTGGATAATACTAAAAAGAAATTTCTTATGTATCCAAGGTTTTTAATGGTGTTTCTAAATAATCAAATTGAGCTTGGTGAGCCTTTTAATGATGTTTATCCTACACCAGCTCACAATCTGAAAGTTTTCTCAAACATGTCCAGGAAAGGTGTAAAGTTTTCAGGCAAAGTCACTCTACTCTTTGATTCCATGTTGGTGCCACACCAAGCACCTGAGGGTGAAGGTTCAGAACAACCCACTAAACCCTAACCAACACCCTCTCCTACTCAACCTAGTACAGGAGACCAACCTTTTGCGACTTCCTCATCATCTAGCCATGATACTACTAAGACTCCAGGGACTCTCTAGAGGGCACTATTGGGTGTGAAGGGGATCAGGTTCAGCCATCCCATGATAGTCCTCTTTCAGGTGGTCCCATATCTGATAGAGCTGAGGGTGGCATGACCCTAGAAGAGTTATCTATTCTTTGCACTAACTTGTCAAACAGGGTTCTTGCTTTGGAAGCTTCTAAGGATGCTCAGGCTGCTGAAATCATTAAATTAAAAACAAGAATCAAGAATCTGAAGAAGAAGAGTCACCCAGTCATCTCACACCATAGGGCATGGTTAAGGAGTGTGTCTCGGTTATCTATGAAGAGAAAGTTAGAAAGGAATGAGTCTGTATCTAAACAGGGGAGGAAGCATGCCAAACCAAGACCAACTTTGGATGCCTTTTGTCACACCCCGCCAAGACGGAAACGCGAGGCATAACATGAAAGATATTAACATAGCACATGGTATCTTTATAGAGGAATACTAAATAGTGTAATAAATGCAAAGACACAACGTGTCATGATAACATCCAACAAAAAAAACGAACGACCAAATATGAATGATAAGGATTACCATCCATACAAGTCTTATAATATCAAAACAAAGTCTAGAAATCAAATCAAC
>BQNB010049716.1:24279-41905 GCA_026074375.1 Tanacetum coccineum | reverse complement strand
AAAGTGCGTTTATGCAAAAAGGTATGCGCAAATAAGCTTAGGGTTTTGTAGAAAATTAAGGTAATACAAGTAATTAGTTAATTAAAAAAATAAAAATATATAAATATATAGGGCCATTCGGCCGGTTTTGGAGAAAAAAAAGATTTTTTTATCAAGAATCAAGGAGCAAGAACTAGGTATGTTTATTAATCTTTGTAATTAGTTATTCTTTAAATTCATGTAACATTAATTATGGTGGAACTAGGGTTTTCATAAAATTCAGATTTTGTATGATCTTTAATGATGATTAAGATAATTAGGATGAGTGGTAAATTAATTTGGGTTTTAATGGTGCAAGAGTTAGGGTTTAGATCGCGTTAGAACTTGATTTAGATTAGGGCAGAATTTAGGGCTGTGTTGTTCGGCTGTTATCTCGATGATGGTAATAGCTTTTGTCAAGTTTCCGGTGTCTATGATGTAGCTCAGAGAGTCTAGTTTCCAGAACATCTGGCCTCAAAAGTTTTTAAGGTCGGGAAGTCATTCAAATGTTGGTTACGAGAAAAGTTGTCAAAGCAGTAAATTCGGGTCAGATTTAGGTCAGATTACGAGGTGTAAAACCCCCACTTAAAATTTGAATTAGGATTAGCCAACCTACAGGAGTTTAGTTCTATGTGTCTATTAAAAATCCCCCAAAGGAGAGCTTCTGATTTGGAGTCTAAGTATGGTTTTTAGGTCCAAACTTTTTAGTGTGCAATCAGATCCGAAACTGAGTAGTTAAAAGTTTGATTTTATTTGGGGCACTTAAGAGGGGAAATAAATTAGTGGAAAAATCATGGAGATAGTAAACTCATGATATTGAACCTGTGATTTTTGGTAAAATTTATAAAGCTCAGTAGGTATGGTTTATAAAATGGTAAAGTGATGTTAAAATTTTGCGTTTTCGGGTAAATTGTAAGACTTTGGAAAAGTGTGTAAACATGTTGGTTAAGGTTGGGCATGGTGTCGTGGTGACCGATGAGGGTAATTAAACACCTTATACATCTATTATATGATTGTTACATGGGCATAATCAATTGGCTTGGTCGGTTGTAACACGTGTTTGTTTTGATTGTTTAGATTTGTACTTGTGTTTGTGGATGCGGCAAAGCATTAGGTGAGTTTCATAGCCCCTTTTTGCTTATGTTTTCTTGGGGTTAAAATGATGCTATGAGTATTAAATGTTTTAGTTACTGTGATAATGTGTTTTAAATGAGGCATGGGCTAGACGAGACTATTGTATGTTATGTGCGACTTGCTAAAGTGATATGGATTATTGTGCTTGAGCGTGACCGTCTCAAGGCATTGGTGGATTATTAGTAGTGAGCGTGACTGTCTCATTGATGTGGATTGTTAGTAGTGAGCGTGACCGTCTCATTGCTGTAGATTGTTGATAGTGAGCGTGATCGTCTCATTTTTGTGGATCGTGGGACACGTTCTGTTCCCTTGTTTGTGGATCGTGGGACACGTGTGATGTTGAGCGTGATCGTCTCAACATGGTTTGATGTGATTGAATGTTAGCTTGTATGATAGTTATTTGTATGTCCTGCTATGCTATGTTTTATTTATCACAGTAATTACAAAGCGATTTATTGGCGTGTCTTAAACCTATGACTCTCACCAACATTATGTTGACGTTTAAGCATCATTTTTAGGTGAGCATCATAGAAATAAAATAGAGAGAAGTGGCTAGAGAGAGACCTTAGGTTGCATTGCGGAGTTTCTCCCTTAGTTTATGTTTTGCATGGTTTGGTTATTGATTTTCTTAGGTGTTGAATGTCTCTATATTGGCGAGAATATCTTTTTCTTCAATATAAGACGCCTTTGAATTTATCAATTAGTTTTGGATATTTTCATGACACTTTGTGTCTATGTTTTTTTATTTCATGCATATTAGTTTCTCTATATAGACACCATTGTGTTGTGATGATATCCATTCTCGTTACGCCTCGCGTTTCCGCCTTGGCGGGGTGTGACATAAAGTGACGGTCATTATATATTCTTGAGCCTTGTATAGGAAAATGTGGTTTACGGGAATTCATTTAAGCTTATTGGGCCTAAGTGTCAGGCTTTAAGCCCATTTATATTAGGTTTGGCCCAAAAGAAGGTCTAAATGACCCAACAAGGGTCCAAGTTACTTTAACTATAAATACTACCCTCATAGCATGTTAGGAGGGTGTTGGTTCTTATTTTCCCTAGTTAATGAAAGCCTTCCATTTTCCTATTTACTCTTTTTCTCTCTAGTTTTTTCTCTCTCCAAGATTTTCCTATTTTTCATGTGTTTTGATTATGAATGATGACCTAACAAAATACAAATAGTAAAACTTGATAACAAAAACTACCTACACACAATGACACATCATGTTTTTGGCGCCGCTGACATAGAGTGAAGTTGTTTAATTCTTGTTTTTATTAGTGTTTTAGTTTAGATTTAACATAATTTAGATTAGTGTAAAATTTTTGTTTTTGAGTCTTTGTTTTGGTGTTAGGGTCGTCCATCTTAGTTTGTTTGTTTTTGTGTGATTGAGTTTTTTGCATTGTACAATTTTGCATATTGTGTGTTTTTCTGGATTATTTTTATTCGTTGTTACTGTTCTGATCGAATAACCAATACTTCGTATTCAGTTAATTGAATACGGCATATCACCTTTCGACACCAATATAACGTATTCTCTTCAACAGATCAATACGACATATTCAGTCAATTGAATACGACGTATTGATTATCTGATATAGCAGCAAATTGTATTTTTCGTATTCCGTTCTCGTTTATAGTTTTTTGTATTCTCTTATCTTTTCCGAGCCTATCCTTCCTACTGATTTATCCTCGTTTTAGGAGTTCATGACTCAGAGTTTCGCCCAAAGCCTCCGTACACCTTTTGGAAAGAACTAGAACAAGTATTACGTTCAGTAACAAAGCTTTTCAAGACAACGATCCTTTTTGGACTATTCGTTTCACCAAAATTCGGTCTATTTATGATCCCAAAGATCGTTTGAAGAAGAAGTTGTAGAAGCAATGGGGAACCAACTTATGGAATAAATACATGACCAAGACCCAAGAAGAATATGGATCCGTGTATACTAGGCCTAAGATTGATGGAAAAAAGCCTCTCTTTAGAGTTAAAGGGTCAATTTCCTCAGCGAAGGAATTACGTAATAATAATTTCTCAAGCGATAGGATAATGAAGATGCCAATGAACACATTGGGAGACAGTTCTTGAGATCGTGACCTATTTCATATATCTCTGATGTGACTCAAGAATCAAAATAAATGCTTCGAGTTTCCCGATGTGGCTTACTAGAACTAGAATCAATAATGGCTAAGGAATGAAGCAAGCCGGTTCAATTGATAAACTTGGGAAACTCTTAAGTAAGAATTTTTGTGATAAAATATTGTCCACCACTTCCTAAACAACTAAAAAGAATGGTGGCAAACAATAACTCTTCACAAGAGCCTAGAACTCTTTTTTATTAAAAAAAAACAATAACTTTCAACAAGAGCCTGAGAGACTCTTTACCAAGCTTGGGAACGCTTCAAGGAATTATTATTGAGATGTCCTCAACATTATTTAACAGATATGTAGAAAGCGATCTTGTTTTACAAGGGATTGGATATACCTACTAGATAAATTCTTGATTCCAAAGGTGTCATACCATCTATGAAAGTTGTTGATGCTAAGAAAGCCATCTAATACATAGTTGATCATTCTCAAAAATGGCATAATGGAACATCTACTAGGACTAGAAGTACTGACACTTCTGATGAATTACCTGCTATTCAAGCTTAACTAAACAACCTTGGAAGGGAGATTAAGAAAGTGAATGAAAGAGTGTATGGTGCTCAAGTAGGATGTGAATCATGCAATAGACCTCACTACACTAAGGATTGTCCACATAAAGAAGAAGGGAAAACATTTGAAGAAGCATACTACACTCAATTTTGAGCGCCATTCCCCCAAGGAGGAAGATATAAAGCAACTGCTTTGGGATTCTACCAAAGAGATAATGGAAATACTTCGTATCAAGAACGAAGACAGACAATGGAAGAGTCACTGAGCATGTTTATGGATGAATATGCAAAAAGACATGATCAAAGCTTTAGAAATTCAAATCGGGCAAATGAGCAAAGTACTTCAAAAGAGGGGATCTGGAAGTCTTATTAGCTCTACTGAAACAAACCCGAGAGATCATGTCAAGTCGATCTCGACTACTGTTGAAGCTGACACGCCCTCAATACGCTATATCGATCCCATCCGATATGCCGTATAGAGCCCACAGAACATAATTGATGACATCAAATAACGTCTATTTTATAGCATCGTTTATCCTATGTTATTAACCCATTTTGTATAGTTATTGCAAAGAATTGTTACTTAATTGTTTATATTTGAGTGATAAGAAAGTTGTGTGTTAAGTTGCTATTTGAAGGTATGAAGAATTGGGAAGTACATACGACACCATCAGAGATATGATTATTCTTAGGATTGGCAAGTTACTTACCTACGTTTCATCGCAAACTTATATAAGAAGTTAAACCCTATACTTCTCCTACGAGAGGAATCAAAAGTTTTTAGTGGGGCGCAGAACGAGAAGATGCTTTCTAGACTTTGAAGAATGATTTGCGTACGCTTCGATTAATCGAATGTAGAGATGATGCATTGCGGATAAAGGGAGAATGAAACCCTAGACGTGGTTTTCAGCGGTGGCTATGAACCATTCAGTATAATAAGAGGAATGATATTGGCATCCAAAGTGGAGGTGTTCAAGCATAGAGAAACGTACTCGCAGCAAAAGGCCATCATAGGGTTAGATTGACATATGGATAAGGAGGATATGAGAGTTTGTACTTTATGATCGTATATAGAACGTTTCCTTTAGTAGGTGAAAAGAATGCGAACGGTAGTATGATGAGGCTCATACATCAAGGTACTTGGTACATCCGAGAGTGGATAAGACGTTACTAAACCTTGGAGACATGTATTGGTAGCCACGTGTAGAAAAGGATATAGTTACCTATGTTTAACAATTGTTTGATTTGTTTTAAAGGTGATAAGCTACGATGTAGAAGACATTGTGGCTTGCTGCAACAGCCTAAGATACTTAAGTGAAAATAAGATAGAATCACCATGGATTTTATCACTGAATTTCCAAGGTTAAAGTAGTGAGTATGATGTGATTTGGGTGATGGTCGATAGACTGACCAAGTTAGCTCATTTTCTAGCTATACAAGAAGATTTCAAGATGTGAGTTGGCGAAGGATTTATAATTATGGAGATAATAGTAAGGAATGGAATTCTGGTGAAGATCACTCAGATTGAGATGGATGATTACCTTATCGTTTTTTGGCAGACAGCTGCGCAAATTTAAGAACAACGATTAGATTTGATACTGCTTAGCATCCTCAAGCGGATGGACAAAGTGAACGTATGATTCAGACTTTGGGAAGATATAATGAGGTAGGTGTTTATCATTTTGGTATAGTTTATCATTTGAGCATTCGGTGTGCTCCGTTTGAAGCTTTGTATGGAAGGAAATGTAAGTCGCTTGTTCTATGGGTAGAGATTTGAGAGAGTAGTTTGACTGGACTCGAGTTAGTACAAGAAACGACTGATAAGGTAGTGTTGGTAAAAAAAGCCATAACGGCTAGAGATATCAAAGAGCAATGCTGTAATAGGCGTAGCCATAAAAGTTTGAGGTGGAGATCATGAGTTGTTAAAGGTTTCGCCATATAAGGGCGTACATGCATTTTGGAAAAGAAGGGTAAGTAGCACCAAGATCTGTAGACCGTATGAGATCCTTGAAAGGAATGGCTGGTTGCTGAAAAGGTTAGGTTGCCTAGAGGATTTAGTTGTGTACATGACACATTCCATGTGTCGAATCTGGAAAAAAAATGTTTGGCAGATGTTAATCTGCATGTGTCGTTGGATGAGAATCAAGGTTACAAAACTCTATCGTTTTTATTGAGGAACTATTGAGAAATAGTGACAGTGAATTAAAGTTAAAATGTAGCAGAATGGTGTAGTTAAGGTCTAAAATACATTTGGGCTCGAAGTGAGGTCTTTAAGACTTCAGGTAAACTGAGTATCCTCACTTGTTCGTTGAGCAAGGGATCATTGGGAGTTTTAGTTAAAGTTTGGTACGTAAGGTTTCTTGTAGACCTTAGTATGCCCTCAGATGTGTTGTATAATTGTGGTTTAAAGTTATTTTATAATAAACTGAAGTGACGAGATGATTCTTCAAAACATTAGGCTTTGTAACAACTATAACATGTTTCACGATAGTTCTTGATTGATGAGTTTGGCGAACCGTTGTTAATGACGTTGTTACTAATTAAGTTTTTACAAGTCCCCCCCGATGACGGGCGAGGTTCAGGTATTTGGATTTTCTTTTTTCGTTGGAGCAGTAACTAGCTATGCAGTACCCTTTTGGTGGGCATGCAAAGTTGTTAGCAGTAAGATATCTGTAAAGATGGTTGAATTCAAAGTGTAACTTTGAGTTAAACAGGGGTATGGGAAACTACTTGAAAGATAAGTATCCTCGATTAATTGTTTGGTAATGATAGAGTTGAACCTTTTGGTTAAATCTCGGGACGAGATTTCCTTAAGGAGGGGATACTGTGACAACCATGATTTGAGCAGGTTAGTCAAACCGTTAGTGTTGACTTGTGAATCTGTTGCAATATATGGTGTATGTGCTATATGAATTTTATATTGTTTTGTGAAATTAATGTGGGGAACTGGTAGTTCAAACTATTGAGTGTGATCATCTCAATGAGATTGGAATGGTGGTGAGATTGGTTAAATTCATTTTATTCACTTTTGGTGACAAGGAAATGATTTTGTATGTTTAAGGCGTTTTTAGTGATTTATCGTGTAAGTATTTTTACGTATACGTATTTATGTGTTAGTAAAATTAGGGATGAATAGGCTTTAGTGGTTAGAATAAGAAAGAAATGAAATTTCTATTTTTTTTGGAAAGTTAGGTTTAATGAAAATGAAAAGTTAGTCATTTTAAAAGTCTAGTAAATTGCGTTTACACCAAAAGGGTTAAAAAAATACTCAAATAAGCTTATATTTTTATAAAAACTTAAGGTAATGTAAATAATTAATTAATTAATAAATAAATAAAAAGAAAAGAAAAGAAAGGGGGAATCGGCCGGTTATTATAGGGATAAGGGAAAAAAGGAAACAATTTTGATACCAATTAGGACTCTATTAGTATAAATACTAAACAATAATAACCCTAAATCAATTTCTCCCTCCCTTAAAGATATTGGTCAATAACTCCAAACTAAGAGAAGGAAAAAAATTATTTTTCAAGCTAGGTGGTTTTTTGTTCAAGATTTGAAGATTTAAGGTATATATATAATCCTTTGAAGTTGAATAATCATTAAAAACATGTATTCATTATTAGATAGGAATTAGGGTTTTATAGAAATTCTGTAATAATGATTTTAATCATATTGCAATAATTTGGGTTTAATTAGGAACATAATGGGTGTATTCGTTAGGGTTTAGATCACATTAGAACTTGATTTAGAATTGGGCAGAATTTAGGGCTGTGTTGTTCGGGTGTTATCTCAATGATGGTAATAGATTTTGTCAAGTTTCAGGTGTCTATGATGTAGCTAAGAGAGTAAAGTTTCCAATAACTCCTCCGTCGAAATTAAGGTAGGGAATGTCATCCAAATGTTGGTTACAAGAAAAGTTGTCAAAGCAGTAAATTAGGGTCAGATTTAGGTCAGATTACGAGGTGTAAAACCCCTACTTAATATTTGAATTATGATTAGACAACCTACAGGCGTTTAGTTCTATGTGTCTATTAAAAATTCTCTATAGGAAGCTTCTGATTTTGGAGTCTAAGTAATGGTTTTTTAGTCCACAACCTTTTAGTGTGCGATCAAAGTATCCTAAACTTAGTAGTAAAAAGTTTGATTTTATTGGGGCACTTAAGAGAGGAAATAAATTTAGTGGAAAAATCATGAATTTAGTAACCATGGTATGAAACCCTGAGTGATTTTTTTAAAATTTATAAAGGCTCAGTAGGTATGGTCTAGAAAGTAAAGTGATGTTTAAAATTCTCGTTTTTGAGTAATTATAAGACTTTAGAAAAGTGTGTAAACAACTTGGTTAAGGTTGAGCAATGTGTGTCAAGTAAACCCATGATGGTAATTAAACCCTAGAGACATACATCAATGATTGTATACATGGGCATAAGCAATTGCTTGTCGCATGTAACACGTGTTTGTTTTGATTGTTTTGATTTGTGCTAGTGTTTGTGGAAGCTGCAAAGCATCAGGTGAGTTTCATAGCCCCTTTTTGCTTAAGTTTCCTTGGGGGTAAAAATGATGCCATGAGTATTAAATATTTTAGTTACGTGGATAATAGAGGTTTTAAATGAGGCATGGGTTGTAACGAGACTATTGTAAAGTTAAAGCTACTTGCTAATATGACATGAATTTGTTATGCTTGAGCGTAACCGTCTCATTGCGAGGACATTGTTATTAGTGAGCGTGACCATCTCATTGCTGTTAGATTGTTGATAGTGAGCATGATCGTCCCTCATTTTTGTGGATCGTATGACACGTTTCCGTCCCTTGTTTGTGGATGTGGAGTCGTGACCGTCCAACAGGGTTTTGATGTGATGCATGTTTAGCTTGTATGATAGTTCTTTATATGTCCTGCTATGTTATGTTTTATTTATCACAGTAATTACAAAGCGAGTTATTGGCGTGTCTTAAACCTATGACTCTCACCAACGTTATGTTGACATTTAAGCATCATTTTTAGGTGAGCATCATGGAAAAAAATAGTGAATTGATAGAGAGAGACCCTTAGATGCATTCTAGATTTCGCCCTTAGTTTATTTTATCATTATTTGGATATTAAATGTTTGGATTATTGATTTGCTTAGTGTTGAATTCTCTATATTGGCGAGAAACCTTTTTTTCTTAATATAAGACGCCTTTGAATTTATCGATTTGTTTTGGGATATTACAATACACTTGTGTCTTATGTTTTGTTTATGTTCATGCCATATTAGTTTCTCTATTAGACATCATTGTGTTTTGTGATGATATTCCATTCTCGTGTACGACCGCCTCGCATTTTCAGCTTTGGCGGGTGTGACACTTTTGTACCTCATTTATAAATTTGTCAAGCTACACTTTGGTGTAGTATCATCTGAAAACTTCTTCATTTGGTATTGAAATTGGTTCAGAAACATTGGCCGTTTTGGAAGTATTTGAAAAATATAAATCTTCGCGTGACTTGGTCGTTTAAGAAACAAAAACCCCCGAAAGATGATTAATCTTTGTATAATTTTCCAGTTTTATTTCTTTGTTCAACTGTTTCATTTTTAAACGACTCTCCTGAGCAAGTTGCAGTGTCTCCTCCAATCAAACACAGCATGATGATCATGCCTTTCCAATAAACATTGCCATTATACAAACTTTTTTTGTTCCTGCTGAGCTTGCTTGAGATAAAAAGGATTGTTGATAACCCCAAAAAGCGCATTTTCAGTTTTCGGTGTGTAAAAACATCTGGCTTTGGTGAATAGTATGTGCATCATTGAAGATTGACCCTCCATTGATATGTGAGAATCACAATCCTTTTTATATCAAAAATGACCCTTAAAAATGATTTAAATATGTGCAAATTATGCTTCTATATGGTTTTGTTTTGTCATTTGTGATGTGTAGGTACGGATATTGCAAAAATCACAAGAAAATGGTCAAAACCGGACAAACACGAACACGGGAATGGAAAAAGTGCTCAAGAGCTAGAAGTTTTCTAGCAAAGGTCAACAAAGTCAACCTCGGTCAACCCTTGGTCAACCCACTAAAAGACAAAAACCTTAAATCCCCAAAACAGCCCCTATTGTTTAACATATAACTAAATTCCTTGAATGACTAACACGTTAATCCTTTAATTATAAAAGCTAACGGTTGATATCTTTTTAATTATAACCAAACCCTTTTACCCAGCCCATGATATTTACCCAAGCCCATTTCTTTTTTATAAAAGCCCATGTCAAATACTCGTTCCCCGGGTCAAACACAACTCTATAAAAGAAAAGAAGGCGGGAAAATCTGTTTTTACTATTCATCATCCCCTCCGTTTTACCCTACATAAAACAATAAAGGTAAAATTTTTAATTAAAGACATGGAACAAAATTACGAGAACTATGTTTACACGTGGCAACGAAACGTCACCACAAGGCTTTGAATGATCAAGATGACTCCAGGAATGACACGCGGGCTTGCAAAGAAACACACTAAAATGGGAATATTTCACTAAAATCAATGAAAAGAAGTTACAAGGCCTCTGACCAAGGAATGCCTCAAACGCTGGCAATCCGTGTGCTCAATTTGATCCACGTGAAAGGATAGCCCTCCAATGATTTACAAAGAATGGAGGGTTCAGATTAAGAGGAGCGTTTAACAGACTTGAAGACCTAAAAGAATCCTTTCTCTCCTATAAATAAAAGGCTCTCCTCACTCACAGGGAGATAGTTAGTTAGTTTTATTAGCTTTTTAGAGTAGCTTTTAAATTGTAATTTTTCTTTTAAAAGTAATTGTTTAGCTTATGTAATCTCATTCAACTTGTACTCACTTTATAATCAATTAAGAAGAAAAAATTTTCTATTTGTGCATTATCATTTCATAAATCTAATTTTATATGCAAAAAATATGGTTTAAAAAGCTTTAACTGTTTCATAACCTCTCATTCTCTATTATAAGCTCTTATCTACTCTTAAGCTAGCTATGTACTCAACTAAGCTCTCAAAAGCTTAGTTGAGCTTATCTTACATAAATCCTCCCTCAAATTTTACCACAGCTTAATAAGGAAGGGAACCAGATATGAATGGGTTTCCCGGACCCTACAACGTGATCCAGATAAGATTGAGCTTGTTGATAAGCTCACCAAGATCATTTGATAGCCTGATTAGAGCAAAGGCAATTGAAGTTCCTCAATCTTTTATAGCTTAATTTTGAATTTCAGCTTATTACTACTTATTAACTGCTTATTATTGCTTAGTTTAGTTACTAAAGCTTATTAATAGTTTTGTTATGTGCTATATGCTTAATTGATAGTTTAAAATTCTTATTTACTCATATTTGTATCAAACATCAAAAACCACCAAAAATATAGCATACGTCTTTAAAGCTTATTAATACTTGCTATATTTAGTGGTTAAAACTGTTAAATAGGTCTATTAATTTAGCTTTTTACTATCTGTATTTTTTTAGAGAATAATAGCTTATATCTAAAATTTATAAGCTGAAAATGAGGTTTAATAGTTTAAAGGGGTGTTTGGCACAAGGCAGTACTAACCTAAGTTAGTACTGCCAAAGGTCATTAAACCTTTTGGACTGTTTTTAAACTTGATTTTTGAGTTTATAAGTTTGGATTTTAAGAATTTAATTAGGTAAACTCAGTTTAAATTCAAATTTTGCTAGTAGTAAATAGAGATTGTTAGCAAATTCAAGAGATTTGCAATTTAAGCTCCTAGTCTTTCTCTACTTTTAACTTCAGAGTATTTGTTGTTATTTTGGTGTCTTATAAATCTAGAATCAAAACTTCCAAGCCTGCATTTGTTACTTTAAATGTTTTGGTCATCATGTGCAAACTGCCATCCAGATAGGGATTTACACTAAAGCAATAGCACTTTTCATGTCTATTATCAGAGGGTAATTTAGTGATTAGTTTTGATTTTTAGGCACACAAGAATGATTTTTAGTAAAATCACAAGTTGTTAAATTTTGTCTAAAAAGTTAATTTGAGTATTTGTTTTTAGCCTTAAAATTCAGCATTTTCCATTTTCAAAACTAAAAATAAAACTCAGTTCCTATTGAGTGTTTAAGCCTTTTTCAGCTAGCTTTTTCAATAAGCATTTGATTTTCAAAATGATTTTTAAAAGCTGTTTCATGTAGCTTTTTGGTTAAGGTTTAAGGTAGTATAAGCTAAAATCCATAAGATCTTTGAAAGTTAAAAATAAGCCCAAGTAGCGAAGTTGTCTGTTTAGATTTCAAGTTCTATGCTAAAAGTGGCTTATTTGCCTTATCGAGTCTATTGCTTATTTCTTTTGCTTATTTAGGTTTAGTGTTGCTCATTAGGATAGTTTTAGCTTAATTTAGCTTATTTCCTTTAGAGTAAGGCTTATTTAAGCTTAATTGCATTGTAGCTTAAAAATTCTAAGTATTTAAGCCTTAAATATTATTTTGTCATTCTTAGCTTATTGTAGCTCATTTTCTTTGCTTATTTTTGTTCTTTGACGCTTATTAGATATAGCTTATTATCTGTTGTTACTTATTTGTCTTGATAGTTGCATAATTGTGCTAAAAATTGCAAACAGTTTAGCTCTTTTTAGTTTTAAGCTTTTAAGCATTTCTGTCTTATTTAGCTTATTTTAGTGCTTATTTGTGGTTTATAAAAAAGGTTGTTTTACAAAAATTGCTTATTTGTTGCTTTTATAAAAAGTTGTAAAAAATGGAATTTGCAAAAACATTTGGGAGTAGGGGAAGCCCCGGGTGAGCAAGGCTCGAACCCGGGACCTCAACCCCACACCCAAACGTTTTACACAACACACACTCTACCACTTGCCCTAGGGTCTTTTTCGTTTTATATTTGCAAAATCAATCCTTTATAGTCATTTTAGCCCGTTTGGTCTATAAGCCATTTTTAGCTTATTTCTCAGCTTATTCGATAAGCTATTTTTCCCATCTTATTTTTCTTAGATTCTACATTGTTCAATCTACTTTTGCTAATTTTTTCAGAATTTTTATAAATAGTTTAGTATTTTTAAACATTTAATTTCCTTTAAATCATTTTTAATTCATAAAAAAATATAAAAAAGTCAAAAAATATAATTCTTTTTTAGAAAATTTTCTTTTAACTTTAGAACCTAGGAAAATTAGATTTGCTTTCGTAGGGTTAAAATTGCAAAATTTGTTTTTTAAAGAACGAGATTGAATCTCGTCATGGTATTTTAGAGTTTTTAAGCCCTAGTCACCTTCATTTTTGGTCTAGTTTTCTTGGTCCTAGCTTTTTAGTTGATTTAGACTTATAAAAACCAAAAAGAACATTTTAGGCTTAATTTTGATAATTTAGGGTTTTTAGGTCCCGTTTAGGATTCCCGTTTAGCGTTTTTAGTTAAAATTTGTCTTCCTTTAAGTGTTTTTAAGTTTTTGTCTTAATTTTCTCGTAGTTTTAGATAACCAATTATCGAATTCTTGTACTAATCAAAGCATCGTTTCTTAAAATGACTCCTCGAACTATTCAATTCAATCACTCGTTGGGGGAAACGATCTGGAATCATACCCCAGATTACTATAATTGGATTTTTTTATTCCATTACTTCTATATATATATATTTATAAGTATATTTATATTTATATATATAATTGTTAAAGGTGTGATCAACAATTGATCAACCCATTTTAACCAAAATATATCTAATTCCTTTATCGTATTCTCAAGGTGAATTTGTTTATCAAGAAGCTCGTCTTCGCGTATTTTGAAATCAGACTTCAACTTTTTTCTTTTCTTCAAGAAGCGAAGAAACAGTTGACTTTTCCTTCAAAAGCTAGTTATTTAAATTTGAAATTTCCTCATTCAAAGTCGTTATTTGTTTATTGGAACTTAAGTGAAGTGCATTTATCTTTTTAGTAATGACATTCTCCTTGATAAACAAAATTTGATAACACCTTTCAAGTTTGTCATATTTTTCTTGACTAATGTCAGAACACTTTTCTTGCTTTTTATATCTAGCAAGCTCAGTGGTCAAATCAACATAGTTTTCTTTCAACTTGCGATTGATTGTGTTGACTTTTTCAACTTCAGTTACCAAATTATTTATATTGAATCAAAATAAAAGCACGAGTTTCCTCACAGTTTGCATATGTTGATCTGCTGTTCCCATCTTGTCCAGTACTAAAACCTCAAAAATAAATTATAATCATTTTTGTTGTACTTGGTGTGGTTACGAATGGGTCAAGTAGCTCAGTATACTGCTCCTCTTGAGTGAACATATTGAATATATCATTATTATAGCAATTGTCATAATGGTGTACCTCAGCTGATCCGTCTAAATCATAGAACGGAGCTTTGTCAGATCCTGATGTACCCGATGTTGATGTTGCTGAAAATTAGCATCAATAACGCAGTTTTCATTGACAATTCCTCAATCTCATCAAGATCCGCTGCAGCAGCCATCAAATCAAACTCTTCACTAGAGTTTTGGGGGGTTAGGCTTCTTCAGTTGAGCCAATCACAATTGAGTCTGAAGATAGCAGCATCCTTTCTTCTCTCTGTGGTCTTAACTATACATTCCTAGCAAGATAACCCAATCATCTGCAGTTGTAACACCTTATCTGATTACCATTATTCCTAATCGCATTACCCTCAGCCGGTGCTGCTACAACATTATCATTCCCATTCAGATTCTTATTAGCAATCCCCGGAACAACACTAAGCCCATTCTGATTTTTCAACAGTTTGAACGCTTGGATTCTTAACTAACATTATGAACAACCCTTGATTTTTCTGAAATTTTTGTACTGAATACTACCTATACTGTTCCCAACATTCTGCCCAGCATACTATCTAAACTGATTCCCACCATTGCCTCCAACCATCTACATCTGTCTGTCTTGACCCATATTCATACCCGGTTGAGCAATCTGCCTATTACGAGGGTTTAATGAAATTCTCTGGTTGTATGGTTGGGTTGAGTAGTTAGTTTGAATGTCTGAGCTCATTAGAACAAGTGCCATGTTCATTGTAGTTGTGGATCCGTAATGTCTTTGGGATTTGGCATTGGTTTGTTACCTTAGTTTTGGTTGAATGATGGTTTGTGGTGGGTTATAGTTGTTGTTGGAAGTGTTGTTGCATGTAGGTACTTGTGATAGTTGATCTGGTGAAATACTGATAATTGAAAGGATTGTTTAAGAATTTGCCATGAGTGCCAAAGATCATGTATATTTAAAAGACGTTCAGCTCTAAATCATCTAACCTCCTTTGATTGTATTTCAAGAAATCATACAACTGCTTGTAAATTGCCTGTATGCAAGTCTTTGGTTTGATGAACAATGGTACAAAGTCGACTCCATTCTGGTTTGTAAGTTGTTAGAATCTTGAGATAGCTGGCGATCTTTTCTGGAAAATTTTGTTTTCTCTTGAAATCATTTCATCAAACTTTGGAAAATGATGATAGTAAAGACTCATCATTCCCCATCCGACAGAATTAAAACCTTTCCCATCTTAAACAACTTGGCCTTTTCTCCTGAATGCCATATCAGAACCTTTCATTATTTGTTGAACACGTAACCAGATTTCCAGAGCAGTTTCACAACTATCAAAAGCAGCATAGATGTCTTTACGTAGACCGAGAAGAATAGTCTAAATGTCTTGATCATTAGCTTCAACCTGTTTAAGTTCCTTTTCAGTGAGTTCATCATTTGTCCTGCTATGAAAGGATTCATTTCCACAGGACTTCACGGTTTTTGATCACCAGTTCAGGAATCTTCGTCTGACATAAGGACCCATTTATAAATGGATTTGTTAGATTAAAACTTCCTTTTGGTCTACACTTAGCATTAAAAGAAGACGAGAAGACCATGAAACATATTTCTCTTTGTAACAGAGGAGGAGCGGTTATTTTGAAACCAGCAACATAAATGTCTTGTTGAAGTTCGACATTCAAAATGATGTGAAATGAAAACAAGGATCGTTTTAGTGATGTAGTAATTATGATTATGGAGTTCAAAATTTTCTAGGGAATTTAACAATTCTATGATATAAACGAGGAAAAGAAATGAAACTTTCTTGGGATTTTACAAAATCAAGAAGAAACCGTGAAACAATAATTAATTGATTTAAAACCGGGAAAAAACCGTATAAGTTACTTAAGTAAATTTGAGTGTTCAAGTGAATTAATTTTCCTTTTGATTACGTAAAATCGCCTTGCAAAGGGAGTTGTTAAATCGCCTTGTAAAGAAAAAATTGTTAATTCGCCTTGGCTTAGGAGATACAAAAAATGCCTGTGCAAAGGAAGGTTGTTAAATAGCCTTGCACTACTAAATCGCCTTGCACTGCTAAATCGCCTTGCACTGCTAAATCACCTTGCACTGCTAAATCGCCTTGCACTGCTAAATCGCCTTCCTTGTTAAAATGCCTTGCTTGTTAAATCGCCTTGCAAAGAACCTTGTTAACTCACCTTCATGCAAGCTGATCATTGGAATGAAATGTGTTATCAGCTTCTTAAGCTCATCACAAAGCAACTCAAGAATCAATGAAGTGTTTGGAAGCATCATCCTAGTGATTAATGAAGCTTTTAATGAAGAAACTTGATGATTGAAGATAAATATCAAGTTTAGGGGAGGATTGTTGGGATTAAAATACTTCTTGATGATCTTAGAGTTACTGCTGCTTAGGTGTGTGTTACTAGTGCTAGCACAAAGATAATGAAAAATATGCTAAGTAGTTAGTACTGCTAGTTCATAGTTACAAGTGCTAGTGTAACTTAGTTACTATTGCTAGTATAACTTAGTATTGCTAGTATATATGTTAGTATTGCTAGAGTAAAGTTAGTACTGCTAGTGAAGATTGAAGAAAATATTCTAAGTAGTCAATGCTGCTTGTACACAGTTAATGCTGCTGGTGTATAAGTTACTACTGCTAGTGTTTAGAGTTAATGCTGCTATTACAAAGTTACAATTGCTGAAAGATTAAGACTGCTGAAAGAGTTTCTACTGTCAAGGGATGGATAAAGACTGCTTAGAGAAAAGATAAAGATTGCTTATGAGATATGTATGAGATATTTTTGTAAAAGGTACGTATAAGTTATTTGTTTAGAAGATCATGATAACTTAGGAAAATATTGTAAGTCGGTTAGGACTCCTTGGTGTATAAAAGGAGGTCCTAGGTCATATAGTTTGGTATCACAAAAAGTATCAAAAACAAGTCATTCATAGAATTTTCATAGCTTCAAGGTTTTTAACCCTAATACTAGGAGAGTATTCGTATTATTCGTAATAACAATATTGAAGCTTTTATTGTTGAATTATATTGTTTTGTGTTACTGTTTCTTTGAAGAATTCTTCTTATATTAAAGATTAGATTCCTCATAATCTTTAGTATTATCAAACAAAGTTTCTACTATAGTTGTGTTGGATTTATCTTGTATAACTAAACCTTACACAAGCTAAGGAATTCAAGATCCATTCAAGTAGGATCAACAAGTGGTATCAAAGCTTGTTGCTTTGAGAAACTTTGCTAAGAAGACATGGATCAAGACTCAGTACATATGGTGGCTGCATCAAAAGTGCCTATGCTCAAACCATGTGAGTATGTGCTTTGGAGGATGAGGATGGAACAATACATCTAGATGGTTGACTATGCTCTATGGGAGGTCATAGAGAATGGAAACACTGCACCAAAAACAACACTTATGTAATGTGTTAGGAAAATAAAACCTCCTACAACTGCTAAAGAAAAGGCACAAAGGAGGTTAGAGTTGAAGGCAAGAAGCACTTTATTGATGGGCATCCCTAATGAACATCAATTTAAGTTTAACTCCATCAAAGATGCCAAGTCATTGCTGCAGGCT
>BQNB010049716.1:0-17901 GCA_026074375.1 Tanacetum coccineum | reverse complement strand
TGAGGGGGGAGAATAAACCCTAAAACACATGGGCTGGACTTAGGACACAAGTTAGCCCACGAAAACTTAACACTTGACTACCATGGACTTTTGCTAAAATAAAGACTAAAATATATATATATATATATAGGGATTGGATCAAATAAAAAGTTTTTTTGGTAAAAAGGATAAAAATGGTTAAAAGTGTAGAATATGTAATTTGATTAACAAGGGTATTGTAGGTATTTAACCACTTCTCTTTTAAATACTAGTCATTTAAGCTTCTTTAAACATCTTTTTAAGTTTCAATTTGCCTAATTCATTTCAATTATCACGCATGCAATTCACAATCCAAAGACAAATATAAATGAGCTTTCATTTTTGGTTAACTGATTTGTAAAGCTATTCACTTTTAGTTATATATTTTGTCTTTGAGTTTGATGACATTTTATCATTAGTGTGTTGCACAGTTAATGAGATAATGAGTTTTTGTTGTGTGCCGGTTAGCTTTTTATCGTATCAATATTTGCGTTAATATTTTAGTGTGTCACTATGAATGTATCAAAATACTTAGTGTTTCACGAAAATGTGTCAAAAAACTTAGTGTGTCACTAGAAATATGTTATAAAACTTAGTGTGTCAAAAGATTTAATTAGTAGCTAAAATATGTTATAAAATTAGTGTGTCACCACAAACGTATAAAAAAAAATTAGCGTGTCACTCTAATTTTATTAACAAACTAGACTTCGTTATATATTTCAAGTGACACGTTATGTTTTTTGACACACTAAGTTTTTTGACACATTATGTATTATGAAATTTATCGTGACACTACAAGTGTGTCAAATAAATTTTGTGTGTCACTATGTATCTATTAAAAAACTCATGGTGACATAAAAAATATTATAATTAATGTGTCAAAAAAAATATAATAATGATGAATTTAATGGTGTGGCAACTACATAAAAGAAAAAAACGTTTAGAATTAATCAATGGTTTGAAAATGGTTTCCATGTGTCATATTAATTGGTCAAACAACAATTTAAGTTACCACATTTGCCCCTATTAATGAAGAGTTATACTTCTAAAGTAAATATATTAATTAAAACATTATAATTATTCTCATCCGTCGATCAATTTTGGCTAGCTAGATCCAAGGATTAAGAATACTTCTTATCCTTCCTACATTATTCTTCATTTCACAATAACCAATCCCTATATATGACCAACTGGGCTAGCTCAGTTGGCCACCAAGATTCCTTAGGGGCTTGGGGAGGGAATGTTTGGCTAGGGGAGGTCTCAAGTTCGAGTCCCACCCGGGACTTTTACCCCTTCAGACGGAATAGGAAGAAGTACAGGCGGGTTCAGGGTACAGCATACTGCCCAATTGGATGTCACTATTGGACCTTAACCACTAACAACTAACAAGCCGTTCTAAAAAAAATCCCTATATATATATATAACTTATATATATATATTATATATATATATCTATAGGGATGAGATCATGAAAAAACCTCATCTTGGTGGAAAACCTAGAAAACCACTTTTCAACCGTTGGATCAATCCTTCTCCCCCTCCCTTTTTTTACACCAAACTACAGGGACCTTATTGTATCTTCCTTCATTCTTTAAGGGAGGGTTTTTTAAATTCATACCTTTCATATATAATGCCTATTTTTTTTTTCATTTTTTCATTTTATTCTTTCTTTCATTCCACGACCCGGCCTTTTTTCTCTCCCAATTCCTAAATCATCATATTCACAAAATCATTTTGCCCCTATCTGATAACACGAAATCATCTCATCAGATTCACGAAATCACATCCATGCTCCTATGTTATCTGATTCACGAAATCATCTCATCATAATTTATCAAGTTGAAGATCAAAGTAAGCTATGTAACTGATTTCGATTATAGTTTTGTTATTTTTGATAATTAAAATCAATGAGAAAGCTTATATATGTGATGTTTATTGTTTTATTTATACAAAATTTTGTTCATATTGAGTTAGGTTTTTGTTTTATGAAATTTATTCATTAATCATCATCTTTGTTTATAGATGAACCGATTTTTAAGAGGTTAGTAACATGATTCATTGTATAGAATAATTATTTGAAACGAAAGTGAGAAGTAAATACATGGAAAATATGATTACAAAAACTGCACACCAAGTGTTTGATAAAATGTCTGAATGATATTTTATAACTGCGATGCACTAATTTTACACTGTTATGCCTTAATTTTTGTGAACAGATTTTAGTTACACCATGATGCCCTAATTAATTTTAGATTTGGATGAAACATTCTCTAATACAATTGTATCGACTTCTGGTTTGTTACTGTATGTATCACCACGTTAGCATAACATGTGCTACGACATTAGGTTACAGGTTTTAGCTAGTATATACGTACAATAGCAAGAAGTTACCAATAATGTAACATCTAAAGATAAGTTTTGTTGTATGATGTGCGAGTAGGCAAAGACCTAAAGTTGGATACATATATGATATTTTAACCCTTCTTTTCTTTTGTTTATGTATGTATAGAAATGTTAAAATAGTTCAACGATTTTAAACCTAATTGGGACTATATTTACTAATACATGATATGATAGCGTCCGATGTTGACTCAAGATTATGCAAAGATTCCAACATATGTAGCTGGTGGTTCAACCTATTGGTCACCGCGTGTTGACCCTGATGATCAGGTAGAGTTTCTTTTGCTTTATGTCTGAAATTCATTCACTTGACTAATGTAATAGTCGTAACCTACTTTTGATCAGGACTTAAGAGGTTGTAAGTAACTATGTATAGACTATTGATGAGTTATAGACCCATTAGAAGTGGCAAACTCGTTCTAGTTTTACCTTGCTATATAGTGATATAGATAATACTTACCAACTAACTCGCTTATATCAATCTTTATATCTATTTGTTGTTAAACTTTGATCAAGTTGTTATACTTATACTTCTTATGTGATATGATGTCTTTTGTTTATGAATGTTTTGGGGAAATTAGAATGCCTTTTGAATTCATCCAATTGTCTGGCTTGTTGATGAAACGGATGCAATTAAATACCTCAAACAGATGCAATTAAATAAGTCCGGGTTGGGTTATGTTTTTTCCCTAAGCGATGATGCTATATCAAATATGTAATTTGACTATGTTGCAATTTAAATAATAGTATCAGTCTCCAATAGCTTAGTTTGGTATGAGATAAATAAGTGTTGCAGTTGGCATGTTCTATTTTCAATTTAAACTTATGTTTTTCTATCAAATTTACATTAGTAATTTGTTAATTTTATTCTTATAAGGTGTAGAATTCTTGAACATTTATAGCTATTACTGGCATGTGTAACTTAAACAGGCTTGTGATCATATTTAGAGGTGGCCAAATAGGTTTAGGTGTTAGGAAGTGGTAACATGGCTGGTGACTTGTTATGCGCAGGTAATAAACCAATTCTAATGATACATCTTTTCATCTCCAATTTCTCCCCTGTTCGGCTGAGCTAATGCTTTTTGTTGATTATAGGGACTAAATGGTATTCTTGCCAATGAGATATAAACATTTATTATTATGTCGGGTTGCAAAGCTTCCTTCATGAGCCTTAATTAAACGCCTTGCTAGAGAATTGCGTCGACGACTAGTAACCCGTAACGTTCTTTTCAATGTAAATGCCTCATTTTTAAGTGAAAAATGGTTGTAAATACTCTTTTATTGGCTGCAGGGACTTCATCTTTTCAACTTGGATATGATTCGCGAGCATGGAACAAGAGATCGGTTCTATGTCATTGATATAAATTATTTTCCTGGTACTTAACAATTTCTCGCTTGTATTTCACGTTTTATGATTGTTTATAATCTGGAAATTGGATAGATTATTTTTCCACTTGGTTAACATTATTTATAACTGTTATGAATGATACCTATGTCCTAAACTGATTTATTATTTCTTGTAAGGTATGATGCACTATTTTTTATAAAATTGATGCCCTTTTTTAATTGTGCAGGGGATATCTTTTTGCGAGTTTGGTGCTGATTTTTGTGGTGTTTTACTGCTGATTTTTCTGGTATAAGTGGTTTTTGGCTGCTGATTTTTACAGCTGTCCCGTCTCAGTTTAGAGCATGGAAAAAAGTGGTGTTTGGCTACTGATTTAAGTGTATTTAAGGGATGTTTGGCTATTGTTTTTTGGAGCTCCTTTAGGAGCTGATTTAAGTGGTGTATAAGTGGTACTATGAGCTTGGTTACAGTTACCTCGAGCCTGCATTGAATACAAGGGTTACCATTATTTATACATGATTTAGTTCACTATAAGTGTCTATATTTTTATGATGAACTTTTATGTAAACTTATGTTTTCCACTCCATTAACATTACTTATAACTGTTATGAATGATACATAATATATTCCTAAAGATGCCTTAAACTAAATAAGCACAAGCCTTATACTAAACAAACATATGCATTAAACTGAACAAACAGATGCCTTAAATTTAACAAACAGATGCCTTAAATTTAACAAACAAATACTTTTAATTTTAGCACATATGTCTTTAGATATATTACACAAAGCCTTAATATAAACAAACAGCTCCTTAATATAATTTCCACATATGACATAACTAATCAAGCAAATGCTTTATACTTAAAAACATATGCATTAAACTGAACAAATAGATGCCTTAAATTGAACAAACAGATGCCTTAATTTTAACAAATAAATGCTTTTAAATGATCACATATGCTTTGAGATATTCACACGGATGCCTTAATTAGACAAAAAGATGCCTTAATGTATTACCAGCGATGCCTTATACTAAACAAGTACATGCCTTATACTAAACAAACATATGCATTAAACTAAATAAACAAGATTACTTACCTATTGCGATTATGGACTCATTCATTTTCATCTATAATCCACCCTTATTGTTGTATGTGTTACAAAAAATGCTATAACTCAATATTTTCGTGTTGTATTGTTATCAATTGTTATTCCCATGTATTTTATTTAACAAAAAGATGCCTTAAATTTAATAAACAAATGCTTTTAATTTATCACATATGCCTTTAGATATTCACACATAATACTTGTGATGATTGCTATTGTACTGTTTAATTAATCCATCAAACTCATCACCCTATTAAGTTCAGCGTACTAAAAACCCGACCATATACTTATATACATTATGGCCTTACCAAAACGAACATGACGCCCATAGTTATGGGATACTGAATTACATAAATGAGATAGCCAACTAAAACAAGTGATATAACAAATTTATTACATCATTTCTCTATACATTAAAAATCCAAAAATGACATAGCTTAACCAGTTTTTACAGCAAGGTTATACAACATGATCATGTAACCATAAACATTAAACCAACATAACAAAAAGAAAAAAAATTGAAAGGTAAAAAACAAGCCATCATTTTTTCATAAGAGTACATATTACTCTTGATAGCAAACACATATCTTGAAGCTAATCCCACTCTCAATTAAGTATTGATTTCAAGGTCGTCCTAACACAAAACAAAAAGGTTATGATACAAAGATGGCGTGCATTAGATCACAACATTAATATGTTATATGAAACATGCCTTATACTAGTGGGTGTCTGCGTTGCTTCTGTACTTAATCCATCCTTAGACTCCATTACAACCTTCTATGCACTTGGAGATTGTATATAAACCAACAAAAAGAAAAAAAATACTCATTGATGCCCTAATAATTATAATGATGCACTAATAATACTCATTGATGCCCTAATAATACACAATTCCCGTAAAGATGAATCATTGTCGAAGCAAAACTGAATATAACATGCTCCGCCGACTTCTCAGCACCAATGACATTACCAAGCTTTAAACCAGAAAGTTCATAAAATTGTTGACGTGATTTATCCATACTTTGTATTTCATGAACAAGGTTGTAACTTTTTGTTGAAATTTTGGCCATATCAGACGTAGGGTCTTTGGGAAATATGGGTTCTGCTTGTTTTGTAAACACATTCCTCCCGAAAAAAATAGAGGCTTTGTATCTGAAATAAAGAAAGCTAGAATTCAACATTTTCATCTTATAATCACAAATACCAATAAGAAGGAAAATTGGCCCCGTATCAGGCAAACAACCAAAAATCGCCAAAAAAACTTTTTCCAAATCTGCATAAGTTTTCAAAAAATATCCTAAATTTTAATATAACGTACAAAATTTTTAGCTTTAATAAACATATGCAAAATTAATGATCATCTCGTAAAGAATATTGCAAGATGCCCTATTTTTATTACACAAATGCCCTTTTTCATAACACACATGCCTTATTTTTTATAAAACAGATGCCCTATTTTTTATAACACAGATGCTCTATTTTTTTTATAACACAGGTTCTTGTAATTTTCTATAGTTAAAACTGCTAAGAAGTTTTAATTCATACCATGAAATGATGAGCTTTCAGCACCAAATATAGATTCAACTACTGCGTTTACAGTTTGATGCACCTCCAAATACTTTTGAACGGATCTTTTGCGCACCTGTATAGCAAAATACAAACAACAATTAAAAGGAGTGATGTGACATATAGTTTGCACATAACATTCATAATAAAGTTATTTACATGAACGAAAAAGAATATACTATATACAAATAGAAATGCCAAAGAAGTTAAACGTAGATTAACTAAGTAAAACCTTTTTTGGAGTTCGAGAATCATTATTTTCTGTGTATATGTTAACCAGCTCTAGGTTTCAAGGACAAATCCACAAGGCGTTCCTTCTTGACTACATCAAGAATCGTGACTTTAACAGTTGAACGACTATCAATTAGTGTCATTGTAGGAGGAACCTCAACGTCAATGAATAAAGTCAAAAGAAGAAAAAGTGTCAATAAATAATGACAGTAATAGCAACAATAAACAAAAAAAACAAGAACTTGCAAGTTTATGCTTTACTTAAAGGGTTAATTACTTGAAAATGTATCATACTTGCCACCTTTTGTTATTGTGTGTAGATAACTTTGTTTTTTCTTATTGTGTGTAGTGAACTTTCAAATTTCGACCTTTGTGTGTATTTGTGACCGTTTTACCTTTACTTTTTTCAAAATTCGAAGGGTAAAATGGTCATTCTACATGGCCAAAATGTGACAAAATACACACAAAGGTCGAAATTTGAAAGTTCGGTACACATAATAAGAAAAAAAAATTCAATACACACAATAACAAAAAGTGTCAAGTATGATACATTTTCACGCAATTATCCCTTACTTAAAATATCACCTAGTCGGCTAGTTTATGCTTTACCTAAATATCTTCGTAAATGATAACAAACAGATGCCCTAATAATAACCAAATGGGTGCACTAAAATATATACAAATGGATGCACTAAAATATACAAACTGATGCACTAAAATACACAATGGAAAAAAACATTCAAAAAGTATAAATCAAACTTCTCATCCATCAGATCCTACAAAGACCATACCACGTTTGATTTTTGCTCCATGTCAGCTCATAAGTTTGTTGCTTTTTGCATTTGGGCAGCCTTTTTTGTATCCGCATCGGCCTTTTTTGAACTTGGCTCAGATTCCACCCATGACTAAAACGAAAGCAGAAACTAACTTTCAGAGTCATGGATATGACAAAAGTTCTTTGCATGCGGGTTTATAGCCCATACAGCATAACCATCCCTTCAAGGGCTTGTTTGTTTATCATTAGCTAAAGGAGATAATTCATATTCATATCAAAATGCCCTAACTAAATAAACAAACATATTCCCTAACTAAATATATGACGGCATTTTCAACAAGTTGGTGGACATAAAGGGTGCCATTGTAAGGCTCACCTTTGTAGACGGAAATACAAAGAAGGTCATCATCATATGGTTTTGACACTCTTCCCTGGTCTTCGAGATCAAAAGTGTACCCATGCCAAAACCTGTAACACCTCCAAGAGAATAACACACCTGAAAACACGCAAATCAAATACCATTAGCTTCTTTCCAACCAATAATTCGTGAGACCAAACTGATTCACGGATATTTATATATTACTTTAAGCATAAAACGATAACAATTTATCTAAAATCTTATCATTTATAGCAAATCATATTTTTTATGTACCAGTTTGATAATATCAAGGTAATCACCAGTAGGCAAAGTTTTACTACCAATATCTATCATTTAAAATTAGTTTGAAACAATTAACAAAAAGACATGCAGCGGGTCTTATCAGAATAATGTAGATGCCCTAACAGATGCCCCAACTTAAACAAACAAATGCCCTAACTAAAAAAACAAACAGATGCCCTAACAAACATATGTCCTAACAAACAGATGCCCTAACTAAATATATGACGCCATTTTTCACGAGTCGGTGGACAGAAAATGTGGCATTGTAAGGCTTAACAATAGTGTCAAAAACCTTTGTAGACGGAAATACAGGGAATGTCATAATCATACGATCATGATACTCTTCCCTGATATTCGAGATCAAAAGTGTACCCATACCAGAACCTATACCATCTCCAAGAGAATGACACACCTGAAATCCTACAAAACAAATACCATTAGCTTCCTTCCAACCAATTATCCGTGAGACCAAACCGATTCACATATATTTATATATCACTTTAAGCGTAAAACAGTAATAGTTTATCCAAAATCTTTTCATTGATAGCAAATCGCATTTTTTATATAGCACTTTCATAATATCCAGTAGCCAAAGTTTTCCTATCAATATCTATCATTTGAAATCAGTTTGAAACAATTAACAACAAAAAAATGCAACAGGTCCTATCAAAAAAATGTAGATGCCTTAACAGATGCCATAACTTAACAAACAGATGCCTTAATTAAATAAACAAGCAGATGCCCTAATTAAATAAACAAGCAGATGCCCTAACTAAATAAGCAAACAGTTGCCCTAACTAAATATATGACGTCATTTTCCACGAGTAACCTAATGCACCAAACACAAACACTGATGCCCTAACATGTAACATAATGCATCAAACAAGAACACAAATACACTAACATATGCATAGATAGTGTCACGCCATTGGTGCCTCAATGACGCGGCCATGGCAAACACATGGTGTGTGAAATTTCAATAAACACATTTATTGCACATCTTTTTGTCAAAATTGTTCCAAATCCAGTAAAAACATGAGGATATGATGATACAATTTCAACAAAACCTAAAAAAATCATTAAATCACTAATTTAAATTTGATCAATTAGCAAAAGTAGTGCACTTACGAGTTTTCGGATGTTTAACTCTTCCAAATACATGCTTATTTCTGTAAATTGTTGATCGGATCATAATATTCACGTTTTTATTCATTAGACTATTGATCTGATTACACGATTAGGGTTTATTTAATCATATATGGTGGTTTTCTTGATTGATTTTGGTAAGTGGAATGAAAATAACATATCTGTAGTGTATCCCCTTTCTTTTTATTTTTTTCATTTTTTACCCTCAAGTTTGACAAGTTCACAAAATCTACCTTGTAGTTTTGTTTTCTAGGTTTTCTACTAATATAAGATTTGGCTAACTATGACTGGATTAATATGAAATAGTGACTCAATGACACCTCAACGATGACATGACACCCTAATTCCATTAAATTTCGAAATTTGTCAAAAAACCATTCATTTGCAAGATTTGAACTTCAGACCTATGTTTAAGTTCCAACAAGCTTAACCACCTCATCCAAACCACCATTTGTGTTCTACTATTGAAAACAATATTAATATGTTAAACAGTCTTGCTTAAATTACGTATCATCATAAAACCCTAATGAAAATCCTTAACCTAATTTCACATAAAGATAAATTTAGAATTTATTTTGAGGTGATATCCATAAAAAACGATCAACAAAAGAACCCACTTAACATCGTCTTCCTAGGACTCTTTACATCATCTCTGAGCCTCACTGTGGGTGTGACCTGTGCCAACATAGATGGTTCGTATTCTTGATTTCATCTCTTAATGTAAATAAACATGATTCCTGTGTTGAGTGTTATAAATCAAAAATTATTTTTGCAGGAAGGATCGTGATCAAAGCTTTGATTTAACCTCAGAAGTGGTTATGTCCCTTACTGCATATACTTTCTGGGCATCTAAGAAGGGCAAAGAAATAGATAGTGGCTGACTTTATTGAAAAGGTTGATCAAAGAATTTGCTATGATACTATGCATAGGTAAACAAACATGCAACTCATATCTGACACACTCATCCTTTTTTTTTTGGTAACCATGGTTTCCAACACATTGGCCGAATAATCCACGAGGTTTGAACCCACCCTTCTTACAATCTAAAACTCTTGCAATCTTATTTCTTCATACATGTTGCTGGTCTAGAAAGCTTATAGAGGTTACATGTATAATATTTTTCCATATATACAAAAGTTTTCTTATGGCCTGAACTTCAAAATGCAGTGGTGTTATTGCTTTCATGTTATGTTCAATTGAGGGTCCTGATATTGATTTCAAGAACCCGGTCAACCCAATAGACGAAAAAGACGACCACAAAAAATCTATAGGACCGTTGAAGTTCTACAACAAAGAGGTAACTTTTTTGTATAAGAGATAAATGCTACATTTTCGTATTAAGCTTCATTTTTCTTGATACTATTGCTTATATGCACGTTCAGATCCACGTAGCTGCTTTCTATTTGCCTTCTTTTGCAAAGATATTGATCGAAGCCAGCAAAGTGATGGACTGGTCATGGAAGACAAGAGTGGGTCCTGGTACCATTTTAGTGTCTTTTTAACTTTGTTACAACATAATAAGTCGAGGGTTTTGTTTGGGTGGATATATATGAGCCTATGTGACTGTTTTAGCAAGTTTTATATTTTGTAGAATTCGATGAACTTCTGGATTTTCATGAGTTATATGGCAACAAGTTCGGTTTACTTTTGTGCACCTTTAGTTATCTTTTAGTTATCGGTATCAATTGATACAACAGTTCAACTATTACCATAAACATTTAGTTAACACGAGACAACCTATAAACAACTTGCCATTCCATTTGTTTTACTCACAGAGTTAGAAGGCTAATAATTGGTGTGGCATTCTTCTTCCTTACATTTTTCTTCATGATCCCGATAGCATTTGTACAGTCACTTGCAAATATTGATGGGATCATAAAAGCAGCTCCTTTTATGCGAGGCATTATGGAAGTGTAAGTTCTTTTCTTAAGTTTGCTATGTAACGCATATTTGATGTGAACTTTTTTTCACTTAATAGTCAGTTGTCTTTAAATCTTTTAATTTGTAACAATATCTTCAATAATGCGCATATGGAGCCATATGCTCTGAGCTTGTGTGCACACAACACCACCGGGACGAAGTGCTTTTGCAACCACTCAAAGAAAGGCTTCTCAAAAAGTTCTTGAACTGACCTGAAATATAATTCCCATGTCAGGATATCGAATAAATCATATGGAACAGGTGGTGATTCTATATTTAAGGTATAATTTTTTTATATTGGTGGTCCATGCAGGTAAATACTCAAGGCACATCTGATATCACAGATTGTAGTGACCATCAAATTTCAAAATACTACGTGGTTGTTGTTCAGGTGTTTTTTTAGCTTTTTAGCTATTTATATCTCTATTACCAACAATGCAACCCCAACTCTGCTCTTTTTTGATCATGTCACTGCAGTATACTGCGCGATTTAGTACGGATACTGTAAAAAACTTTCTTCATACGCTCAACAATGGCAAGATACCCAAAAAGAGATTCGACTGTAAGTAACATCTATTGTATCTAAATAATTAATTTTTTTGTTGCAATTTTCTGTTACATTTAAGCAAAACTTCAAGCAACAGATCACGACTTAGATCATGTGGTAGCGCCGGGATCACTCTTTGCAACACAGTTAGCACATACCGTCAAGTTTTCACATGTCCCTTGCTTTCATCTTATCTTAGAATGGTGCATTAACTTCATAATGCTATCGAAGATGATCTGAATCGACCTAATTTAGAAGTTAATGGTTCGATGTGTTCCACCTTTACATTTAAGCGTCTCTATGCTTGCAAAGACATGTAAAAGTAGCCAATAAGTTGTTGACCATTGTTGAAAGTGTTCTTGATTCCCATTTCAGGAAGGTAGGGAAGTTCAGAAGAAGAAGACATTTACCCCTCCGCCGCGTTTTATGAATGTTGATGAAGCTAGGTAGGTTCATTTTTTGTAATATTTTTTTACACTTCATTTACAAGGGGCATTAAATTATTCATCTTTTTTTTGTTTACACTATCCAGGGAAATGCATATCCGTGTCGAGCATAGACGAGACCCAATGACAGTGACTACTTTAAAAATATAAATGGCATGATGTTCAAGGATGGGTTCTTGTATAAAACTGTATCCATGAAGTCGATAAGTACTCAGAATATACAGCCAAGTTTTGATGAGCTTGAGAAGTTCCGACAACCTAATGAGAATGGGGATGGTGACATCGCAAGTCTTTCGACGCTCTTTGCAAACAGAAAGAAAGGACATTTTATGAAAGGTGACAGAGTTATTATTATAAAAGGGGACCTGAAGAATTTAAAGGGATGGGTGGAGAAGGTCGAGGAAATCACTGTTCATATTAAACCAAATGCAACTGACCTTCCAGTAAGTTAATCAAGTTAAGCTACGCTTCTTTTTTTTTCTATCTTCCAGTAGTGCTCTTTTGAAGGCTGCAAGTTAAGATTTGGTCACATCTTGAAAATAGAGCATTTGTTACATTTAGCTGATGCATTTTTGACCCAAATTCACTCTGGGTTTAGTTTTGGGTTCTACATCATCTCAAATGGGTCAAGTAAACATGATTTCTCACAGGGTCAAATGGGTGGTTTAAATTATCGAAGCTGCTTTTTAATACCTACAGCCTTATAAACTTTTGTTGTATCTGGTGCCCAAGAAGGTGATATTATTTCTTTTCTTCACTGCAAAAATAAGCCTGACCAATAGAATGCAACGTTGAACAACTGATATCTGAGACACATGTAAAACTATATTGTGTTTCAGTTGTTTAACACTTTTAGGTGGACCAAAAAACTAACATGTGCTTTCTACCTGTGTAGATCAAGCAGATTTGGACGGTTGCAAAGCATTCGATGTGCAATCGCTGGCAAGAATCTATACGTAAGATTTTGTTGCAGTACCGGGGATGCCATGGGAATGAACATTGTTTCGAAAGGTAGCCTAAACGTACTTGATTTCCTTCATTCCGATTTCCCCGATATGGAAGTCAAGGGCATCTCTGGTAATAAGTTTTCTTTCTTTTTAGTACCTAATTAAACATCAAGATTATTGTGTATATAATGTAAATAAGCGACATTCATAGAATGAAAAATATTGCACATTTTAAGAAAAAAAAAGAGGAAAGTTAATGGATAGATAGAAATACCATCGTCCGAATTACCATGCACGTTTGACTTGCCTGTTTGCCTATATATTTTAGGAAATTAAAATTTTCATTCCACAATATGTAAGTAACTCTCATAGCCAAATTCATTCATAATCTTTGTACACATCCATATTCAAATGTCGATATATTTATTAATTTTTTTATCCTAAAATGTGACAGGTAACTATTGCTCGAACAAGAAACCTGCAGCGGGAAACTGGATAGAAGGGTGTGGGAAGTCCGTGGTTTGTGAGGCGGTGATCAAAGAAGAGGTGGTAAGTAAGGTATTGAAAACCACCATTCCGGCTTTGGTGAGCTAAATATGCTCAAGAATCTCACGGGATGTGCCAGGGCTGGTGCACTTGGAGGCTTTAATGCACACACTAGCAATATAGTTTCTGCAGTATATTTAGCCGCCGCCACTGGCCAAGACCCCGCCCAAAATGTTGAGAGTTCTCATTGTATTTGTAACACCCCACCCGAGAACGGGTCAAATGTCACACTTATGGCATCAAAACAAACGCAAGCGGAAGACTTTATTCATAAAAATGGTTCAACAAAGCTCCTCAACAAACAACAGAATTAAAAGGTCTCGAACATAATGACCATCAAACGATAATAAATCCAATACAAAGTTTAAGCGGAAGACAAAATCCAAAATCTAAAGTTTGAGCAATCTAAATGAAATGGGGAAAACTATCATCCATTCAGTCCACTAAGAGCTCCTAAGCACTCTTCACTCATAACCCAGCTTCCCTCTTATTACCTGCCGCGGAGAAAAGAAATGCGGCTGAGCTAAAAAGCTCAGTGAACAGATATAAACGAAACGGATAGATTAAACATATAAAGTAAACGAAATGGAATCAGAGATTTCATATATCATCAGAACTGAACGAAATAGATAGTCAAACAAAACATATAGAAATGCCCACCGAGCTCGAAACAAATGTCTAAAGCATGCCACATGCTTAGACCCTACAATCAAATGCATATCATATCATATCAAATTGTACATGGGAGCTGCAGCTCCAGATGTACCCTACAAAGTGTGCAATGGGGTGTTGGCACCACACTAAGCCATGCACCAAAACGAAACGAAACAAAGTACCTAGGATGCATCCATACGCTCCCTACAAATCAAATCATATATGGCCAATTGCATAATAGAGCTCACAAACAAAAGGGAACGCCGTGGACTGATCACACCGCCACAGATAGTGTCACGCCATTGGTGCCTCAATGACGCGGCCATGGTACCTCCATGGCTAGTTAGCTCGGGCATCGAAACAAAACAATGGTTCATATAGCATATCGAAACGAAACATATTATGTCCAAAGAAGATCATGTCTAAACAAAACGGATAAGTTCATCTCATGGCTATGTCAAATGAAACATATATCAAATGAATTCAAAAGGCTCAACGAAGTTATCAAATAAGGTTGCAACAAATAACGAATCATAGGATGGGAAAACATAAATAGGGATTTCAGTGAGGCAAATAGATACGGAGCAAAAGTCATGAAAATCCTTAAAAGAAAGGATAGAATATCTGTACCTTAAGAGCAAATCAACGCGTACTCGAAAACACAACTTACTCCTCCGCCGGTTTATCTACAAGATTTAAGTAACCGTTTATTGTTTAGCACTTGTCTAGCCACTTACTATCCGTGATAAGTGTTACTCTGTATTAGTTCGAAATGACACTACTTAGTTATATTTTGATTTAACTTTAAACTGTACGTTATTACTATAGATTAGTTTTATATCAATAGATTAAGAACAATTAACAGTTTCTTACTTTGAGGTTCTAACTAAGTCTATGTTTTCGTAATATGTAACCCGTATCTAATGAATTTAAGTTCTAACGTCATATTTAAAAACATATATATACAGTTGCTTATAGGTAGCGTAATATGGAAATTGGTGATCACTTTTTATAAAATTGTAATAGACAAAAGGATGACTTAACTTATAGATTAATCACATTAAAAATCATAATAAAATTAATTATAATAATTGGAACATTTTTCTAGACCAACCTGCATGTTCTTCCTTATTCCAAAAATACCATACCATAGTTTCAAAGACCCTTTACCTCATTTTATAAGACTGATTTCCATGTTAAAATATCTTCTGATGTGATTTCGTTTTCTTTAGTTTTCATTCTTGTATGACATACACAAAGCATCTCTTTTAATTACCAAATCTAAACAACTAGTTATAAAATCAAACCCATGCATGCAAGCTTCTTCTTCATATGAGACATATGTTTAACTATACCAGATCTTTAGTTCGAAATACGCCATCTCCAGAATTCTTAACTCCAATTTAACTACTAAAACACATGTTTAAATCTTGGCTTTGATGAAAAAAACATGTTCATGAACTTCATTGTTTTTAGCTTCACATATAGTCGATCATGTTTTAAAATAAATTATACTACAGTTCTGTGATGACATATTATATCATGCTAACATATAGCTAAGACCTCTTATACTAGCGCAATACTAATTATAATTAGTGTATTTAAAGTGTAGTTTAAGTTTTACCTCTCGATGAGACGATAGATCGAAACTGAAACAAGAACACGGACGTGCGCAAGATTCAACAAGACACAACCGAGCGTAAAACCCCAACCGTACACGATCAACTACACACACCAATCACTAAACTAAAACCGCAACCCACACACAAACCAAAACTTAATCTAGCCGCATAGAGCAACCCGACTTCGAACCCAAACTAGGATAAATGAAATCGAACTCTGGACCACACGAGCATAATATATGGAGGCTCACAAACACCAACTTTTATTCACGTCAACATATTTAAGATTTGCAGTTTTATTTAATAGTTTTGTGAGTTTATGAAAAGAATGATATATGTCTGGTATATAAAAAAACGGGTGTTAACAACTTCTTCGACTAACTCGGGATATTGAAAGGATAGTGGACCGGTTATTTTGCTCCAGGAAAGCGAATTCCAACATGTGCTAAAAGTTTGAAATACTTTTAGTTATCCTATTTATTATATTAATTATTTAAATGTTATTTAAATGTTAATTCAATGTTAATACCAGTTCTAAACAATAAGACATATATATACGTTATATTGTTAGCTAGCATTTATAATTGTTTAATTAGTACTTAAATGGTTTAGGGTATTATATTCTATTTGGTTCACACTTGTGGTCCAAAATATTGGAACTGGTTAGGTTTGTTTCAATTTTCGTTTCAATTTTCATATTTTGACCCCTCCGACAAATGTGTTCAAGTTCCGTCCCTACTTATATGTATATTGTATGTTGTTATGTATACATGTTTTTGTTTATTACAACTCTTTAGTGAATTAGGAGTTTTACATACGAAGTAACTAAAACGTTAGATTCACAAAACTACTCATGAAATCTTTACCGACAAAAAAAGAGAACAAATTAAACAAAACGCGTGTTGAATTATGGTAGTCGGCTAGCATTTGTACATTACGAATATGTAAGCCTATTGGGGGCACACACGTTAATACACGAAGAATGCGTTTAATACTTCACAAATATAAACCGAGGGACTAAATTGGACAAAACCCGAACTCTAAGGGGGATACCAAAGTGGTTGGGCCCTATGGGAGGTTCTAGATGGGTTTTGTGTTTAATTAGCATTTAAGGAGGCCCATGATGGTTTTCTAGAATTAGGGTTTGGGTGCCTATATAAACACCCATAACCTACTTCATTATTGGCTCATCTTTTCCTCCTCCCTCCCTCACCGAAATCGCCCGGCCCCTCTCTAGGGTTGTTAAGGGTTTCGGTTCTACACCTCAACTGAATTCGGTTGAACCCCAATTTGGATTTTCGGGTTCTTTAATTCGATTTAAGGATATTCGGTTAATTAGGGTTTATTATAAACCTTAATCCGGTTTAATTGATTCAAGATCACAAAGGTTGTTTGATTAGGGTTTTGATCCAAGAATGTACAATTGTTGTTTTGTTCGTGAAGTTAAGTCTAGACAACTTAACGTGTTCGGTTGACATGATTGTGTGAGCAACCGTAGAGGTGATTGTTTTAATCACTTATTTATTTTCAAGATTGAATTGCTGAGAGGTACGCTTTCTATTTACCTTTTATTATGTGTTAACCATATGCTATTACTAGATCCAATTCGCTGCGTACTCATAGTTACTTGGTTACCTAGATGTTAAATCCCAACAACACGAACCTGCTACACTTGTCAAAATATTGGTATTAAAATCAATAAGTTACAATCTTGTGTCAACACAAGTCACACATGTAACTTCTTATTGTTCCTAACATCAAGTTGTTCTCATGAACGAAACCAGTTGAGTACCTTAAGGACGCTAACTTGTACATCCAACACTTCACAACATAGCTAAATTGTAACACAAAGTGAGCAAATGTAATAATACACATACACACACGGCATATTTTTTTAGTTATGTTTTATACCACATATATAGTGAGTTTTAAGTTAATTTCATGTGATTTTATTGCCATAATTATCG